>JAPMOR010029352.1:107794-143178 GCA_026543865.1 Argiope aurantia
TGTGTGTGTGTGTGTGTGTGTGTGTGTGTGTGTGTGTGTGTGTGTGTAAAATAACCTATTCGCGTGATGCTGTGATCACATAACTAACGTCATTCCTCAAATCTTAGTCTTCCGTTATATTATGGCAAATAGTCTTTCGTTGTTCTATAATATTATATCTTTTATTTTCCTAACAAACGTTGTTTCAAATTTATATTCAGATCGTTACATTATATATACTTTATCGTTACATTATATACATACCGGGTGTTTCAAAAATGACAGGTATATTTCAAAAATCAATAAAAAGTAAACACGCAGCGATAGAAATACACCGTTTGTTGCAATATGCTTAGGACAACAGTAAATTTTCAAGCAGACAAACTTGCGAAATTAGTTACAATTTACAACAACAGATGGCGCTGCTGGCGGTCTGAAAGATATAGAAGAAAACGCAGTCTGTGAGTTCGCCATTCTGTAAGTCGTCTCTCTCCTTTAAGCGTCTGCTGTTCACAGATTGCAAGTTTGTTGTGAAAAAATGGTTTATTCCTTAGAACAAAGGATTTTTCTGGTGTTGGAATTCCACCGCGTAGAACACAGTGTTGCTGCAACAAGACGAAGTTTTCAACGAAAGTTTAATGTAACCAAAAGGCCGAAAAGCGATACAATAAAGGATATGTTTGAAAAATTTCAACGGACTAGGAATGTGAAGGATGAACGTGCTGGAAAGGTAGGGCGACCGCTGCAACCACAGAGGGCATGCTCAGCTTGTGCAACAGGGGATACAACAGCGACCTCGGGTTTCCATTCGCCGTGTTACAGCTGTGGTCCAAATAGAGCCAACGTCCTCGTATCATCTATACAAAATTCAAACTCGGCAACCTCTCAGCGCTGCTTCCATCAATGCACGAGAGACATTCGCTAACGATATGGTGCAAAGGATTGATAACGGCGATATCCATGCGGGCAGCATTTGGTTTATTGACGAAGCTTATTTTTACCTGGACGGCTTCGAAAAACTCATGTTGCAGTCCCATCGTCCCTGCATCCGAAAAAAGTAATGGCTTGGGCCACCATTTCTTCCAAAGGTCTCATTGGCCCATTTTTCAGATCCGCAATGATTACTGCACCACGCTATATGTACATTCTTCTTGAATTTGTGGCGGTACAAAATGCCTTAGAGGACATTGCGAACACCTCGTGGTTTATGCAAGATGGTGCCCGGCCACATCGCACGGCCGACGTCTTTAATTTCCTGAACGAACATTTCGATGATCGTGTGATTGCTTTGGACTATCCCACACGCTATCCACAAGCTATCCACGCCGCTTCCTGTATTTGGACTATCCCACACATACAGGAAGCGGCGTGGATTGGCTTTTCTATTCGCCAGACTTGAACCCCTGCGACTTCATTCTGTGGGGACACTTGAAAGATCAGGTGAACCGCCACAATCCAGAAACAATTGAACAACTCAAGCAATACGTCTGTTCTGTATGTGAAGTCATTCCGCATGAGACGTTTACACGGGTTTCTGCTCATTTCATTCTGAGACTACACCATGTTATTGATGCGCATGGTGTATATTTGGAAAATATCATAGTTTAGATTTTTGACTGCCGCGCCATCTCTTGTTGAAAATTGCGACTAATTTCGCAAGTTTGTCTGCCTGAAAATGTACTGTTGTCCCAAGCATATTGCAACAAATGGTGTATTTTTATCGCTGCCCGTTTAGTTTTTATTGATTTTTCAAACATACCGGTCGTTTCTGAAACACCCGGTATAATGAAACTGAATGAGATAGTAAATAAAAAAAATAAACCTCTTTTTGAAAACATGCTGTTATTAATAAATTATGAAATATATTATTCTTAAAGATTTTTAAGTTTTTTTTTTATTTAAATTAATATAAATTATTTAAATCCATTTAAATTAATATAATATTTTAAAACACTTTCAGATCAGAAAGTGAGTGAGAAATCAAATTCAAAATTATATCTTTTCAAATATGAAACAAGTTAAACGAAAGCGTATAAAAAGTTGCACTTTTGATAATTATTCAAAAAATGAGTTTTTCGGACAGAGTTGGAGCCGATTTGTTAAATCCTGTAAAGCAAATCATATGATTCAAAGATTTAAACTTTTAACTTTTCCTATATGCAGCATAATAAGAGAAAATATAAAAATTATCCTCAAAATATTCATATTCAAGATTTTCACAATTCTTTGCTCAGATTTGTCTGAATCCGAAAATCTCATTCTTAGAATTATTACCAAAAGCCTTGGGCAAAAAGTCATTGACTTTTTGACATAAGCTTCGTTATAACTCTGGCATTTGTCATATCGTTTGACCAGGATTCCGTTTCGAACTTTGTTGCTAATAATGTGAGATAGTTCTTTTAGTCTTTGGTCTCTTATCAAGTAATTCAGTTCAAGGACAAGATGAAAATCTCTCAGCTCTAAGCCGCGTTCTCGATGAAAGGTGGACAAGGGCGCAAGTCTCTCGTGACTCAAGACCTTGTTCAACGAATTGATAATATCGTTCGAAAGAAATGCAGAAAGGTTTTGAACAGAAACAATGACCTGGTCGATCAGCGTAGCAAAGTTACAATTTTGGAGGATGGATGTTGTGATATCCCAGTTCCATATTCTTTCCATAAAAGAAATTCAAAGACCTTCCATCTTAATGAGTATCTTAAAGGGATACTAAGGCTCATCTCATATCGCTGATGACAACAGTCTTTGAAGAGAGGATCGAAAACCTATTCTACAGATTTAACAAATGCCTGAATCTACATGGCGGTTATATCAAAAAATAACTATGCTTGTACATAACATTGGTAATAAATTCTCTACTATCTTTCTTATGGACAACAGGACCTTGGAAAACACCAGCTAGCATATTCAAAATCACTTGAAAATTACAGGCACCAGACGAAAAAAAAAAAAAAAAAAAACGTAGGAGTTGTTTATCTTGCTAATTTTTTCTTGTCAAAGATGCTGAAATATCTGAAAATCAGCTGGAGTGGTTTCCCCAGAATTTTCTTCGTATACTCTCTAACAAAGGTGTTATTCGACAGAACACCTTGCATAGCATTGGCGCACAATAGTTACGAAATATTTACCTTTGGTATGAATTTAGCATTTTTACTGAATGTATCGTGTCATCCTAGGAGAGTCCCTAGTCATTAATCCCTGGCATGTGATTAATAGTATGCAAAAGTCAAACTTGTGTTCCGAATTCCTTTTTCCCAACCGATTGAAACAAAAATTTGACACAAAACTATACTGGTAGTCTTAAAATCCCATACCAAATTTGATGCATTTAAATCAATGCTCTTTGAGTAGACTAGTTTACATGTTTTTGAAAGTACAGACCTATAGACGATCAATCAGTTGTTGAATATAGCTCAAAATATGGTTGGTGTCTACGTTATAGATGTTAAATCTATGTACTGAGTTTTATGTATCGAGCTCTCTTCGTTTTGTAGTTATCGTGTTAAATTATATTCAAGCAGCCGGATAGGCAGGTTTCCTCTCAGTGGATTTTGCACAAAATTTGATAGAAATCTTTAAATTCGTATAAAGACCTATACCAAATTGTTGTTGAGTTATATTTGTCACAGACAGACAGACGGACATTTTCCAAAAAGTGTTTTTCTGACTCAAGGACGTCCAAAACGGGATTATCTCGATAATTAATTTTTTGACGGTTACTTTACCACGTATACGAGAACGTAAAAAGACAGTTCTATGAAAATTTTTGAATCCCCTGTTTTTCACAATACCCCCTCCCCCTTTACAGAGGATAGCGATATGCAGGTCGAAAAATCCTGTAGCGGATTCTGAAAGGTTACGCTAAATTGCGCATAGATCATGACATTTAAATTGAAGTAAACATACATTCTGACCTCCAAGCCGAGACAATAAGTCCAAAACCGAGACGTCTAGCCGCTTTACAATTCAGACTAACGATTACACGCGTCACACAAGAATTTCATAGAATTAAAAAATGTTAATGCAAAATTAGAATTTTATGCTGAAATAGCGTGACTATATTATATATCAGAACAATTGATAGGGATAATAGTCTAGAAGTTCATAGTTTTGAAATTAAATAAAAGAAATTTATTAAAAAAAATTAGCTTGAACTATTTACTTGGACGAGAAAAAATATTTAAATATAAAGTTGTCATGACTAATTTGATATGATTGGTTCATGAAATGATTGTTGAAAAATATTAGTTCGACCACAGAAAGACAATTAAACTTCATGCAAATATCTATTTTAGGCCTTTCTAATCAATCAAATATCTCTCAAAATCTGTTTAATAGATCGAGTTTTTATTAATGGATTTTATATACCGTGTGATTCGAAGTTCAGTGTCCAAACTCTTAAGATGAGGAGCCTGAGTCAGATAACAATGTAAGACCCGAAATTTTATCCAAAGAGTTAAAGGATGCATAAAAATTCAAATACAAAAAATAAATAACGAATGAAAACTCTTTTATTTGAGAATATTATAAAACTGGATAGAATATGCAGAGTTTTCACATTTACTTACAGTTGCATTATAGTTAATCAAATTTCACAATGGAGTTTCGTAAACAGGTGATCATTTCTAAATATATCCGCCATTTAGAGACTGCTATTGCGGTATTCTTGCGATATGTTCAGTTGCATCTCAGCATTCGTAAATTATTACATATTCCCCAAATGTAATTCTTATTTTAGCGCCCTCTATCTCATGCGGGCTATGGCTTCTTAAGTGAATTTCATTTGCTTTTGTGTTTCGCATCTCTCTTAATAGTTTATACTTTGAATTTCGAATCACTTTGAGTGACTATAAAAGTAAAACAGAATTATCAAATTTTTCGAATTCTATTTGAGAGATATCTCCTTGCAGCTTAATTTCTATCTACACCAAAAACCTTAGCAATTGCTATCGCTATTTCGCTATCTTGCCTATTCCATTTATTTCTTTCATTCTTTTGCTTTAACTGTTTCTTCGATAATGGCTAAGCGTTGTTCCAACCAGCAAAAAAGATCGAGTTTTATTTTTGCGACTGAGCTTAAATAACATCGAAGTGGAACTCTGTTAAAATGACACAAATTCGAAGTAACGTAGCTATAAAACCGCCGCTTAGATTGTAATCGAAAAGATATTTTGTTCCTAGTTCTTTTGTCATTAAAAAGAACTATAAAACAGCATTACAAAAGTTTCCTATTAGCCAATGTTTTTTATCTCAATGAAGTTTTATAACGCAAATTTTGACGGTAATGGTTAAAACATCAGAGCAGAATGACATTTTATCTCTCTGTAAAAAGCTGATGACTATCTTTTCTTCAAACTCCATTTATTTCTCTCCCCTTTTTCCGTACAAATATTTTATTCATTTGTAAAAAATTCGAGATATTTCTTTTTATTTCGACTGTTAAATTTTTTCAACGTTGGTATTGCCACTAAAATTACTCACTTAGAATTCATGAAATAACTCGGAAAAAATCCACACAACAATAACATTATTTTAAATTTGTGATTACATTTTTATATCTTTGAATTATAATCTGAAAAGACATACACCAAGATGTATAATGTTATTTGTATAGTTGCATTCACTTAAATTTATCAAAAAATATGTATGTGGCAACAGAACTGTTCATGACATTATGTTAACAGGAAATAAAAAAGGAATAAAACTTATTCTTTGTATTAAATTAAACACTATTTTTCCATTTTTACTTTTTTTATAAATTCCTCTTATTTCATTGTTACCATAATTATTTAACAGAGTATATCTGTTAAAACTAATTATCTATTACGATACAAAAAAATAAAGCAAATACTTCTTTCGATAAAATGGAATATTATGTTAAAAAGATACAAAATTACTTCTTTAGTAGTATAGATAATATCATTCCTAATAAACTATGGAACAAGAATTTTATTTCTTTGTTTCAAAAAGTAATTTAGTATCGAAACAAAAGTAATAAAAATCTTTTCATATGAAAAAAATAACAGAAATCCAAGGAAACACAATTCACTGAATAATAAATCGGCAGCAATAATATCAACAATATATTTCATTCTAAAAATATTTCTAAAGAATTGCATTTTAAATTCTAAAACTACTGAAAAGAACAAAAATAAAAATGAATAATAAACTGGATTCGATTTAAAACATAATACAAGGGAAAAGAAATAAAATATCGTCTGCAGGAAATATCTGCAACGCAGAATGAGAATGGATATGTTTTCTTCGATCTTTCAATTTATTAAATTCTTTCACAATGCATTTGAAGTAAAAGCAAAAATTACTTATATTCAAGATTACATTTTGAAATGTGCTTTTAATCTAACACTTTTGAGTTAAGAATTTTATGATTAATTTTTTTCCTTCTTTGTAGAAAATATGAAAGTATAAGCAGTTTAGTCTTTCTTTAAATATAATAATATTTTTAGTAATTGATATCAGTTCGGTTATATCAATTGTGAATAAAAATCTTGTTTTCTTTTATCAGTAGAGTTGAAAATAACTATGAATTTGAAATTGTGAAAAATAGTATGAATTGTGGAATGTTATTTTCATAAATTATATATGAATTTTGGAATTAGTCATCAGGGAAATATAAGAATAACAAATATTAAAAAAGAGTTTAAAAAGCACTTTTATCAGTGTTAAAAGAAAAAAATTACAAAAATTGATAGAGATCGAAGATATTAATTTCAAATAGAAAAATTTGAAGTAAACTGGAATCGTAATCATATTTATAATTTATTTTTGTATGATTATTTTGAATTTTTTGTTTCTTAGGATATTTATTGCAACTGTAAATTCTTGTATAAGTTCCTGTAACTCACGCTTTTACGATTTTTGTTTTGACTTTCAGATCTTTCATATTTTTTTAAATTCTTGATACATTCTTAGAAGTGTTTTATTATTATTTATATTAGTTATTTTTTAGTTTTTAGTAATAATTAAAAAAATACATTGGGCAAAAACCCCGTGAATCAATGATGTGCTAGCAGCGCAGCACCGTTCGCAAACCCCTATGTCATACCGGCTATTTTTGTTTAAGTTTACATAATACTCTAAAGGTTAATAATAAATATCACCCTGAAAAAATTGTTTTATTAATATTTTATGTATCTAAATATAAATATCCTGATACTATATATTTAGCATTTTACTAGAATAGCAAATACTCTATTTCGTATTAATAATGATACCTGTCCTAAAAATAAATTTTTAATTCTTATATTCTCACAATATTCTTAATTTCTTACTTTAATATTTTTATCAATGAATGGATGATTTTATTAATAGATTTTCTGGTATAAATATGAATATTAAAATAACACCTTAAAATTATGAGTTTTTAGCAAAATTATTCTAAGTGGAGTGGAATATTAATCATGTTAATGTGGAAGTGGAATATTAATCATATTACGTAAATAACCCTGAATTCATTACTTGTGATTGCATTATGTCTGAAATTCCTTACAAAATTGTTTGAATTTCGATAGCAAATATTATTTCTTAGATTTTACTCTACTAATAAAACACTATTTAAAAATTTTATTTTTTTATTTTTTTACTTTTAAGCCTTTACTTAAAATGTTACTAATGTTGCATTGTTACAAATGTTATGGAATTCGAAAATTAATGCTTCTCAAATAATTTATAGGTGGCTTTTTCTCTCTGAAATCAATTTTTATTTAAATTTTTATATTAAATAATAGTTAAGAGCTCTTGTTTAAATTATTAAAATATTCTATTATCACCAGGAACCATCAACTGTTAAAAATTCCAGAATTATATTACTTAAGAAAATGAATGAAACATTATCCATTCGTTCAAACATGAAACACTCGAAATTAAGTAAAAGTGTTTAATAAAAAGTCTTTTACAGGATTGTAACAAATAAAGTTTGTATCCATTTTCTAAACAACCTTATAAAATTTCATGACGAAGAGAATTACCTTCTTTTAATATTCTAAATTTCTAAAAATAAATATTCTAATTTTTGCACACTCTCTATATTTACTATTCTAGTTCATATTAATAATATTGTTATTCTAAAACTAAATATTTTATTTCTTAGGTTCTTATTCAATATAGATTTCAAAATGAAACCATGGAAACCTCTGTTTCTAATAAAAATGGGCTTAGAAATTCTAATTTTCAATCACACATATTTATACTATTTTCAATTTTAATAAATGTCTGGAAATTTATTATAAGATGGTTTTAAAAAAAGGCGTAACATACTTAAGTTATAGTAATGAAAAGTAAAATCAAAATGTTTAGTTAAAAATTACGTAGCTTTACTTACTCCCTTATCATTGCACCGTTTATAAATTTCTTATTTATACATCGTTTCATCATGGCCCAGATACATAATCCCAAGCTACTGAAATGAGAAAATGCTTCGTTTATGCGTCGGTAATATATTATTTGTCTTCGTTCAAAAATTAGCAAATGTTCTGCCAAAGTAATTATTTCTCCGTTTCTATTAAAGAAGAAACATTTCCTAAAAAGCAGTGGGTTGATATGCTTTTTCTCTTGCAATTTCATTACTTTAAAAGGTAAAAAAGAATATGAAGATCCTTCAATTAAAGACTTAATTGATTTCACTGAGAAACTTCAATCTTTTTTTTTTTTTTTTTTTTTTTTTTTTTGTAAAAACGTTACTGAAAAAACATTCAGTAAACTTAATTCGATTTAAACTTTCGTACGAATAGAATATCAAATGATAATTAAAGATTTTTTTATCAAACGCCTACATGTATACATAAATAATCTCAAATAGTAAATGTATAATTAGATTTCAAGAGATGATTCAATATGATTCTTCTCGTTTTTACGAAAAATGTTTAATTTTAAAATCAGTTAATTTTTTCAGCACTATGTAATAATAGTACTATCTTTAAAAAAATTTATTATAATTACTTTAAATAGAATTTGGTTCATGATGCCTTATTTATTATTCACAGACAAAAAGTACATCAGACGACAGTTGAAGAACTATTTAATTAAACGCCTACATGTATATACATAAATAATCTCAAATAGTAAATGTATAATTTGAATTCAAGAGATGATTCTATATGATTCGTCTCGTTTTTACAAAAAATGTTTGATTTTAAAATCAGTTAATTTTTTCAGCACTATGTAATAATAGTACTATCTTTAAAAAAATTTATAATAATTACTTTAAATAGAACTTGGTTCATGAGGCCTTATTTATTATTCACAGACAAACAGTACATCAGACGACAGTTGGAGAATTATTTAATTAAACGCCTGCGTGTATGAATTGTAAAACGCCTACGTGTATAAAACAAGAAATGTTTAAATATACTAAAGTATTTATTTAAATTAAATATTTTTTAAAGTTAAATATATATATTTTTTCACTTTTACGATAAATGTTTAATTTTACAAATCAGTCATCGTTTCCAATGCTATATGATAATATATTAAAAATAGTTGAAAAAATCCAAAAAATATTGTTTTTAAATTAAATTACCTTAAGAGCATTAAATTTGTAATAATCAAAATAGTTTAAAGTTTCAATTATCCATAGTTTCGTTTTAAAAATAATGTATGATTCGCTATAGATGATGTTTTATTTCATATGGTAAATTTTAGTTAAAATCCAAGCAAACCAAAAACTTTCTTCAGTAAAAACCAAATAAAGAGTGACATATTGGAATTATTCCAGTTGATTCATAATGAAGTTAGTTAAACAAAGAAGGAAATAAAGAAAAATATTGAATGCGATTTTCAAGAATCATTTCTGCCTTTTATCAGTACGAATGAATTCATTGCAAAATTAAACATTGCTTTTTTTTATTATATTGTATATTTGTTTAATTTACACGTAGAATCTAACAAAATAGTCTAAAGAACTCGAGTTGAATGCAAATATCGGTCATAATTCGCATAGATTGCTTCATCTCAGAATTTTTTCGTATCGGTTAAAAAATGTATTTTGTTGAAATCGTTTGAAATTATTGTTTAAATTTATCGTTTGAAAAATGTATTTTTTAGCCATATATGCATGAAATCGAGTTGTATGAATCATTATTTGGAATAAGGCATAGCAAGTAATTAATTAAAGCGGTGCACAAAAATATAGGATAGCGGATTATTTGTATATGGCTTTATATGCAAAAGTGGAATGATGGTACAAGTTAATAAATTATGAAGAATTTAGAAAAATCGAATAATGGAATTTAGAAGAATGCTTTCTTAAAATGTCCGAGAGAAAAGAATGGTTAAATGAAGTTAAATCTTATATTTCAAATTCAGCTTTATCATTGCTTATGGCAATATGTCAATGTTTATCACATCTATGAAGAATTTAGAAATTGGGACATATCTGAAGATCCAAGATTTTTACTTCCTCAAATCGGAATTTTAGAATGTTATCAAGATGTGGTCCATATGGGCGGATGAACACTAGATGTTGTTGGAGATTATGAAATGCGCTTGGGAATTCTGGGAAAGTTATAACTCTACTGAAAGTGTGACTAGATGTTGGAGCTTCTATCACGTTCACATCACGTTTCCCGCGTCATTTACTGTCCCTTCATTAAAACGCTTTGTCATTCAAAGTAATAAATAATTGGAGGCTCTCAACGCCATCTTTTGAGTTAGTTGACATGTAACCGAAAGTCTATTTTTAGTTGTGCCAAAAGATTCGTAAGAAGTCAAGATTTCTCTTATTGAAACTTCTATATTGCATTAGATTCTGGGAAATTCATTAACAGTTAAGTTTTTAATAAGATTATTTGTTGCTTCAATATAAGAAATTTTGTTATTCCAAACTCTTTTAATCCTATTAAATTGTGAGAAAATTAAAAAAAAATTGCTTTGAAAATTTTAGACTTCTTTTTATTTGTTTAAAATTTTCAAAAATTTTCTTTTTGATTCTGTTTTTATTCTTTTTGCTAATATTAACTTGGTATTTTTATTAATTTGGTTAAGTTCATCTGTGTTTTAGTAGTATAGTAGTTTGCTCGAGGCAGTGTTCGATTACTTCTAAATGATGGAATTCGAAGCTTAATAACTCGTAGATTTTTTGTTGTTATTCAAACAGAGTATATGCATATTCATTCCTATTAATAGCAATGATTTTCATTTTACAATTTACAGAGGAAATGTTTGAATCAGAAAGGGCCTTTTACACTCCTATAAATAAATAAAAAATCAGAGATTATTTATCGAATATTGCGGAATGACAAAAAATTTTTATATTATCTTTATCTGATCCATCTCTTTTCTACTAGCAGTCTAACTAGACCTCTTGTTGATATGCATGCATCGAGTTCAAATCTAATACATGAAAGAATAAGTAAAAATATTATTGTCTACATCAAAATGCCTTTCTAAACATGCTGAGCTTACAACTGTTAACAAAGAAAGATGTAAATGCAATGATTTACAGAATTTATCGCTTCCTCAAAAATAAAAAATAAAAATAAAAAAAACGAAATTCTTTAACATAAATATGAAGGAACAACAGAAAAATATGTGAAAATTACATTATGAAACAAGAACGCATTTTTAACAAATTCAAATACAATATTTTCTTATTTCAATGACGAAAATGTTTCAAAATATGCATATATATTAATTCGAATGAATTTTCGTTGATATTTGTTAGTGTTAGTATATAATTTTACCTTGAATCCGATTCATCTCAGTGCTTTTATATAACTATGTATCATTGCAAATTTTTAACAGTGCATCGTCAACAGTTAAAATTAGAGGATCTAATATCCAATGTCATGGCAATTGAAATCTAATATAACTCTTTTAATAAAATTAAAATTTGTATACTTCTTTTCTATCAAAAGCTATTTTTTAAAAACCAATCATGTTAATTTTTTATTACGATAAAATTATCTAAATTTTCTCAGTGTGTTCAATAATGAAAAATTGATTTTTTTAAACATGTTTATGTAAATTTGCTAAAAGATAAATATTTTTTTAATAATTCAAGAAAGGTTAATGCAAGTGAAGTACAATAATTATCATTGTATATTGTTAGATTTAAAAAAAATTAAAAAATCTCAAAAAAATTTTGAAAATTTAAAAATTTATTAATATTATCTGAAATTATAGATACATTCTTAATATAAATAAAAAAAGCCTTATATATGACATATGTTTTCATCCCTTCAAAAATAACTGGGTCAAATTCAACCAAACTTCATATATATATTATTTAAGACAAGAAAGAAATTTTTTAACATTTTAAAGAACAAAAATTTATTAAATATTCATTTAATTAGAAATTTATCGAAATATTGCTGTTTTCAGAAAAAATCAGAAATCTATCTTCAGAAATTTTTTTAAAGATTTTGCCTTTTCTATCATATGAGTTTTGTTTCAGTATAATTTTTTAAAAAAATTTTTCCAAATTTAATAAATAATTGAACTAATGCAGACGATTTTGAAATTAAAAAATTTAATTCTAATTGGTTAGGTATTGGTGAGACATTGATCAAATACCGCCTTTATTTATTTTAGTATTTTTTATTTCTAATTTATTATTTTTTTATAATTTACCAACGTTTTTGGAGATTTTAAAAAGTAATATGTACAGCATTTATACCAATGCTTTTTTATCGTTGAAGAACAAGAATATAAGCTAATAACTATTAATACAGCGCATCAGTAGAATTCTGGATGAACACTAAAAGAAAAGTTTTAAAGCAGACGATTCGCAATTTGTATCAGTAATAACTTTTGAATTAAATGATCGAAATGGGAAAGCTTAGGTGATTTTCCACGGTAAGCATTTTTAAACTTGTCTGGCTTATTTCTTTAGGTGTTTTTTAATAATCATCTGGTTTATTTGATATTTTTATTTTAATTGATAAAAAAACGTTTCATATTATAGAAAGATTTTGGATTTTAAATATTTTGTAAAAAAGTAAATTCACAATAAAAATTTTAGATATCAATTAGTCCTGAGGAATTTCTTGTATAACAACTAGTAATTTACAAAAATGCTTTTGAAATCTCATTAAAAAGTAAAGCTATATCACTATCTTGTACGGCTGAAGTAAAGAGTTTATCATGTTTTGAATTAAGATTAGACAATGCATCGCACTATATATAGTTGTGGAGTGAATTCCATGAATGATTTTCCAAAGAGGATGTTCCACGTAGTTAGGACTAAAACAACCATATATTTGTATGAAATATACTGAAACCATCTAAGAGAATATTTAAAGATTCCAAATTTTAAATTTAAATATTTAGAAATAATTTTTTAAGGTAATTTTCAATATATAAGATTTTGCGTTCCATTTTTTAATTGATTCGTTATTATTGTAATAGTCATGGTTTTAGTCCTAAAGTCTTGAGATATGAAGATAAACGTCATCTTACATCTATCTTAATTTGAAACTACAATGTTACAACATATTTACTGAGTGTTTTATGTTTCAACAAACATAAGGAATGTAGTTGTTCTGTCCTTTTTGAAGGTTTCTGCGAAATGTCTGCATAAACACTTTCAGAATTTCATTGTTCCATTGTTCTATAACAACCGACATAAATGATATATATCCTAAGTCAACTAATAATTCAACTTCAAAAATCCATCTGGAAAATTCAAAATCATCGCTGGCATTGGAACGTGTACCATTAACATTCAAGATTTTCTTGAAAACCTTGCTGGAAGCATTCACAAAATGGAAATCATTTACAATTTGAATGGCTTTTAGTTTCATAACGACGAAATAAAATGCGCGAATAAGAAAAAAAATTATATTCCATTATTTCAACAGAGAATAGGGTTTGTTGTCTTTATTGGTTTCTTTAAAGAATTAATGGGGTAAAAACAGCGACCTTATATCTTGTGCAATAAAATAAAATTATAATGTGTATGCAAATCATATAGTGCACGTGTAAAGAATTTGCTTCTTAAACAAATTGACTCGTAAATCATTGGATTTATCATGAAAATTCAATACGACATCACGTTATTGAAGCTAAAGAAATAAATTAGTGTGTCTCTTAAAAACTTAATTGAAAATAGTGCATATTTGACTTAGTAGCAAAACTCTATTTCTAAAAAATAATCTGACAGCAAAGAGGACAATACTCAACGGACAATTTAGGAAGATGTAAAATTTTTGTGTGTTGCTGTTAAAGTGCATGTATTCATTGTAAATTAATCCATCACATCTTTTGACAGTGTACTTAAAAGAATAAAGCAAATTTTCATCAAAAAATCTGAAAGTTAATATAAAAGTTATAAAAGTAATGAAAATTAAACAAAAGAAGTTAAGATACAATAATTATTTCAAAAACTTTTAAACCTTTATTATAGAAAAATTGAAAATGCAATACAAAGGTGATTATTATTACAAGTCATTTCAGATATTTCTATTTTTGCTACACAGTTTAGTAATTTTTGTTTCGATTTCCAGAATTTTCTTTTAAAAAGTTTGTTTTTTTTTTATTTTTATTGACGAAAGTTTGTTTTATATGTTTATTATGTCTAAAAATATCAATTTAATGTAAACTATATAATCAAAAGTATCCGAATACTTTCGGATATAAAAGTGTCTAGTTCCAAAAATGTCTAAATATTTATGATTATGTAGTATGCAAAATAATTTTATAATTAATTCAACAGAAAAATACAGCATTACCATGTTTTTGCATTTTTCAAGGGATCAAAGAAGGACAAAGGATAAGTTTATAAACTGCTTACATTACTTAATATTTAATTTAATCTGAGACACACATTGGAAAACGTTTCAGTCGTTAACGTAAAGTGGGTATACAGTAATTATTTTACTTTATGGATGTTATTTAAGGCTTTAACTTTGTTAATTCGGGATTTTATGAAATATCTTGCTGAATCATAGAATACAGATTATTTTTCAATTTAATTGTCTACATCCGCATTTCATGAAATAACTCGGTAAATAATTAAATAATACATTTTATATTAAATATTGGCAACATAATAATTAAATGCATTAATTATATTTAAAATTTGTCGATGTGTGATTAAAAATTTTACGTTTACTAATTCTGAATTTTTTGGAAAAATTGCTTAGCTATAAATCATAGATTATTTTCTATTTAATTGTCTTCGTCCATATTCCATTGAATAACTAAATAAATAATTAAATGATACATTTTATATTGTAGTGGTAATATAATAATTAAATGTATTCTTTATACCTAAAACCTGTTGATATCTTTTACATAGCAAAAATGTTTACTTATAACAGAGGTTGACAGACTTTTCCAGGGTACGGGCTACTAATTTTTTCAAGTTGTTGCTGCCCGCCCAATAGCGCAGGTGTGGTGAGCTAAAAAAAGGATCTAACATATTTATTATAACTTAATTGCCAATTGTGAGATAGGAACGATATATTGTCTTAATTATATCCATTCATATAGGTAGTTAAAGTCAAAGAACGATGTTAAATCATATGCAACTTTTTTTTTAATTAGGACATTTTTCTTCGTTCATTAGATTCCGAAAGTTATTCTTAAGTTCTGAACTACCTGCTTATAAAATTATGTCATTTTAACGGAGAAAAACTTCGCTTTGCTTAAGCGATAAAGATAATATATAATTTATATTTTAGTTATTTCTTCTATATCAACATTTCCAAATGGGTGATACATGAATGTAACAATTGGTTTCTTTTAGTATGCGCATCTTAGGTCTTAGTAAAGGCGATCAATTCAAAATGTCTTGGTCCACCGGTCGATCGCGATCGACTTAATGCCCACCCCTGGCTTAGAATAAAGATATTTGATAGAATTAATTCATAATTAAAATATTTAGAAATAAAAACTGCTCAACAATGACATTTTAAAAATAAAATCCCTCCAAAATATTATTCTTTTTAAAATAAAGTTTCTGAATTGTAATACGAATAGAAGAAAAAAATTAATGCTAGACTGGTTGTACCTTTAATATCTAAAAAAATCGAGATAAAGTTCTTAGAATGAATAGGAGGTCAGGATCGTTCTCAGTTTACGAGGAATATAAGTACCCGGAAGACTATATTTATAGAAATAGAAGATACAAGATTTGTTCTGCTGGAATCGAATTTCAACTGAATCAAAACATTAAATTCGATTATTGTCAGAAGATCCGATTGTTCGTTGCACGTGGCAAACAATTTTTATTCTGACATATAAGACAAACGATATTCATCCTTTCCAAGGAAAATGTATAAATTATTGTTTTATTCGTTCTACTTTTTTGAAATGAAATATTTTAAATTAATTGAAACATAGTTTCTTCAAAAATATGAAATCGATTTTTTTTTCATACGAATCGTATTTTAAAGATAATTTTTGTTACATTCATTTACTTATTTTTATTTTTATTTGCTACAATGAAGATTATTAAATTTTTCCAAGAATTTCTATAAACAGAAGTTATTGGAACTTATCTTTTTATTCAGATTTTATCGATTCTGAAAGATTTTAAAAAAAAGCAATGGAATCAAATAATGTTCATCCAATGCACATCAAATACGACGAATGCTGCAAGAAAAAGAAACGTGATGGCATACTATAACGTAACAAATAGTTACGTGTTTGGCGACATATGCATTCGCAATATGAATGAATTCCATTTACTATAACTGAAAAAAAAAACATTGTGACAAGAATTAAAAAGTTGTTTTCTGGAATTCTAAAATTTTTATTAACTTACTAATCGGATAATGTAAGTAAACATTTCTTCACTTAACATTTCTTAACGCATTCTTAGTAAAGATTTATTTTAACATTTCTTAACACATTTTTAGTAAACATTTCTTTATTTAACATTTCTTAACATATTCTTTCTATAACATTTCTTAACATATTCTTAGTAAATATTTCTTAACACATTTTTAGTAAACATTTCTTTATTTAACATTTCTTAACACATTCTTAGTAAACATTTCTAACTTACACATACTTAGTAAACATTTTTTTATTTAATCTATAAAAATTATATTTAATTAATACTTTTAATATGAATAATTTATTACGTATTAACCAAAAGTTAGAATGAGAAAAGTGGAATGATCTTTGAAATTTGAGGAAACCATGAATACTTTTTGAGTCCAAAATAATCAAAATTCTGGAACTGTCCTGTTGAATTTGGAACATCTAGTCATCTTAGTTTAACGCCAAAATCTCAGTGGAAGGGACATACATCTTTCTGTGCAAATAGCGGCGAACTCTAATGAGTTCGGCTAATTGACATTTTCATCGGATGAGGTCGAATAATCTTGGCATCAGAATGTGGCCTAAATGTGCTATGAAAATGACACATTTTTGCTCATTTTAATATACAGGTCTTTGAATTTTGGAAAAACGAATAGTATATTTTTTTAATGAGATTTTTATTATGCAGTTAAATTCACTTTTTAGCATTCAATTTTCTTTTATTTTTCTTGGTTGTTCATATGTTTCTTGCTATATATGTTAAATGAAAATCCATGCAAATCGTTAAATCAGAAGGTAACGATTTTATAGTTGAATTTGAATATTTGGATTTCCACTTGTGCTATAATTAGGCATCAGGAATTTCTATTTGGAGTACATCAAAATCTGGATGTACATTCTGGAACGCGAGCTAGAATATAGGAAAGGTGCAGCAGATTGCACGTAAAATCCAAAATATTTTTTTTAATAAATTAATTACTGGAATGAAATAAAAATACAAAACAATGAAATAGTTTTGCATATAACTTATGCATAGAAGTTAAAAAATCATAAATAATATGCATTTTTTATTATTTTTTTCCTTCACTATCCTTCACTCACATTGATCATATTAGGTTGACCATGTTTTTTATGTTGTATTGAATGGCATTAGCGTAAAATAATTACGAAATATTAACTTTTAGCCCGAATTTAGCATTTTTACTAATTTATTGTGTGATTTTTGCAGAGTTTATTTTGGCGATGAATCCCAGGCATGATTTTAATAGCAACCAAAAATCGAATCTCTGTTTTAGACGCGTTTTACTCAACCGATTGAAACAAAAATTTGACACAAAACTGCACTTGTAGTCACAAAATTCCATACCAAATTCGATATATATTTAAGTCATTGCCTTTTCGAATTATTGCGTTCATTATATGCGTTCATACAGATCGACAGACAGTTGTTGATTCTTTTTTGGATTTGGCACAACATTTGACATATGCACTTCTATAGACGTTACTTCTGTGTACCGTATTTTATCCATACTACTCTCTCCGTTTTGTAGTATCGTGTTTACTTATATTCGAGCAGCCGAACTCCTTTTTATCCGATTTTACTCACAATTTCATAGAAATCTATAAAATGGTATAAAGACCATCTACAAAATTTCAACCGTCTAGCTCAAAACATTTTGAGTTATTTTTGTCACAGTCAGACGGACGGACATTTTCCAAAATTGTGTTTCTTGAACTCGGATAGGTCTGAAACATGGAGATTCGTCAAAATCTCGAGTTCGAGTTTTTTGACGATTACTATACTTTCTGTATACTACGTATACGAGAAAGTAAAGTAGGTAGGGAAGACTCAACTCAAGAGATATGCAACTAAGGCTAAATGTGCACGCACGCAAAAACAAGTGATTTCAGTTATGAAATGGATATTGATATATTATAGAAAATCTAAAACACAACTAGACAGCTGGGAAATTTTGATTTATATCCACTGAACAAACAGTGAAAATTCCGGATTGCCTGAGCTCACCCAGGAGTTTCAGAGCAGTATGTCGACAATGAGAAAAAAGTACTTACAATCTTCGAATAAATATTTTCAAATGATAGAAAAAATAAGACATGTCTAGCAAGTTGGAAAAATCTAGATTCGCCTCCAGAATATGTTATAGAACAATTTTCAGTTAAACAGCGAAAATTCAGGATGGCCCGAGCTAGCCTAGAAAATTCAGTCACAGTGTTGAGGTAATAGTAATAATAAGTAGTTACAGTCTTTGGTTAAATATTTACAAATGACAGAAAAAAATAAGACACGCCTAGGCCAATGGAAAAGAAAGTGGAATAGCATCCATAATTCGTTAGAGATAATTCCGAGCAAAATAGCAAAAATTCAAGACAGACCGCTCTATAACCCAGGAGACTCAATCACATTATTAGCGTTCGAGCGACAGTGAGAAGGACAAGTGGTTACATTCAACTAAATATTCGCATATGACAGAAAAAGCATTGCGTGCCTAGACAGCTGGGAAAAAAAAACTGGAAATCATCCGCAATTCATTAAGGATAATTCCGAGCCCAACAACGAAAACTTAGGAGATTCAATCATATTATCAATGTTCAAGTGACAGTCAGAACAAGTGGTTACAGTCTTCGGCTAAATATTTACATGAAAGATAAAGTATTGCACGACTGGAGAGTGAAAAAGACTGGATAAACACCCACAGGACAATTCCAGGACAGAAAGTGGAAATCCGATATTGCCCCTGTTAATCTAGAAGGATCAGTCCCATTAGATTTATGTCCAGTCCGGGGTAAAACTTTGGTAGTGGAAGCCAGAATATCATAATTTCTTTCTTCAAAAATTACTTACATATTAATTCTAAATTTCCATCTTTTAATCCAGGTAAAGGGGGAAGGGAGAGATCATTATAAGTAGTCGAAGTTCCTCGGCAAATGGGTGGATCTCAAATTAGCAAAGATTTAACGACGTTGCTCGTTCGCACAAGCTAGAAGCTCCTGGCTTGTAATTGCAGTCAAATTCATCTCTATTTAAATAATGCATCCTCCCCAAATAACCATTAATCCAAACTAAAGCTCTTAAACAATCTGTGGTAAGTTCACGGAGGCCGGGGCTTTCCTCCCACGTGGGGTCAGGCAACAGACAAGGTGAAAGTGTCATTCAACTCTTTGAACTCTTTTTGTTGGCCGCCGCACAGTTATTTGTAGAAAATGCTGCATATGTAGGTCAAAATCCTACACGGTGAAGGTCAGAGAATTTCCGTATGTCTCTGTAAGGCATTGCGGCAACTGAATTCTTTCGTTCAAAAGCTAAATGCAGGAAAGCAGCGGTTTTCTATCATTAAAGGGCTAATTGCGATTTCACTTCAGAAATTCTGAAGATTGATGTAGTGTAAAATTATGTATTTTTGAATAAAGCAGAATATTTATATGAAACACGTACTTGCTTATACAACAGTTTCCTTAGCGAGGCGAAATAGTTCACTTATAAGTTGTATACTTTTTAATACATTAAAGAATTTAGAAAACTAATTTTATACTCGTACTCTGAAATGACTTCATTAGTAAGTAAATAGGCAAAAAAGTATAATTTGCTTAAAAAGTATTAAAAACTCATTTGTATTTTGTCATATCATTTTGAAAAATTACTCACAATTTCAATTTCTCAACACTTTTTAAATAATTGATAAATTCAGTTTAATTTCCTTTCAGGGAGGCAAGGATTTCAAGGAATTTTGAAGTTCACTATGAAATAAAATAATCATGAAGAAATTCTAACGATATACCCCCATCACAACCAAGGTATTCTTTTCAAATTTGATATTATCTTTTAATTTTTATAGCTGGTATTAACGGTTTATTTAAACTAATAAAGTAACCCAGAGGTAGAGGTCTTCCCACAACTTTATCGCGTACTCTCTAATAAAGATGCTATCCCAAAGAACATCTTGCTTGAGATTTGTTTACTGATTGACACACTATTGATGACCACATTTAGTCTGAATGAACAGCAACAAAACTTGTGCGGGTCATCCTATATAAACGCGAATGTGCATCTATTCTATATTTATTTCCGTCTATAAGAGCTCTGATTTTCTGGATTGTTTTAGCTTTGGCATCTTATTATTACTTTTGATTAAAATATGTGGTTAAAAAATATGCGTTGTTGTTTCTTATGGCATTTAGACAAGCCCACTGTTACGAAGACAGTGATTTAAGCCGATAGGGGGTGCGTCTCTTGTTTTAGTAGCTCCAACTAGGGTAAAGAGTACGATTTTGCCACTCACGCATCACTCATTCGCTTGCACAACCCCTTTTTACAGGCGGCCACATTCACGCAACTCACAGACAGAACAGAGGAAGAACAAACATGCCCGAACCGGGACTCGCATCCAGGACGCCCAGAACAGGGCGAAGACGCGCTACCCCTATGCCAGGACGCCAACAAATGTAAAAAATATATAACGAAGCTAATCAGAATAAACAACTAAACATGAAAGCATTCAATACACAATGATTTCAATTACTCATTTATTCCTAGAAAAGGCAGTTAAACCCTTTGGTAAAAATACAAGGGTACAAAAAGGTACAAGGATTGAAAATTTAATAGTGAAAATTATCTAATCATAGCAAAAATGGCACTGGTATCAGCCGGAAATGTTTTTAGTCCATCAATGAAATCACCAGAATTTTGTTTCGATTTCATTCAATTTGGTTTTAGCGATGTGGAAATAATAGAATACTCAAAGAAATACCAGATCTGTTGAAGAATCAGATCGATATGTTTGAAACATTTCAATAGCAAATATCACAAAATTGTTGCTTCTTTTTTGGAATCAAATCATTTTCGCAAAGGGTTAAATTCGGGTACATCAGAATGGAGAAGAATTCAATCATGGGTTATTATCAAATTATTCCAGAGATTTTTAAATAACAGACTATTTCAGGTGATTTACCAGCAGATTTGACTTAACTATAAATATTTGACAATTTCCATATGTTTCCAAATTTATTTTACACTACACTAGTATCCTATTCGATCGACTATAAATATTTCAAGTCGGCAGTATTACTGTATCGATTGTAATTACATGATTACCATTATCAACGATCCAACTCTTAGATTTTAACTTGACATGTGACTGTTTTCCCAATTCCAATAACTTCATCCTTAAAATAAGAGCGTATAAAATGTTATAGTAGGTAAACCGAAATAAGACACATTCGTTTTATAAAAAATAACGGAAAGGAAAATTTCAGTATTTTCTTTCATCATTTCTGCTTTTCTTATCTTAAAATTTAGAGCTGTGAGAATGAAAGAGAATGGGAGAGAGCTACAAGAACTTTAGAACAAGATGACACATGTTTAGAATAAAACGTAGTTGATGTTAAGAATAGAAAGTCACTTTTCAGCACCCCTAAACAAGTGCAGATATCAAGCGACTTTTAAAACAAAAATTGTTCATTTAGGAAACATAACATCCCTAATATTAATTATATTTCTATTTTTGATAGCCAGGGGGTGATAGTGAAAATCTTAGCCCCTTAACACCGATTTCTACTTCTTTCGAACTAGATGGTTCATCTATAGCTTCCATCCTCTCTATAAAAATATCACCTGTCGAATCAAATTTTTCAATATAAGTTATATGTGATTTTAATGGATTCTCTAGATGATAATACGACCAGCAGTAATTGGTGTTTCAAATAAAATCATTTTCAATTCAGTCAATTCGATTAGGAAATTTCATCTTTTACTATGTATACGACAAATTACTTTTTATTCTAATTCAGTGGTAAAATTTTGCATTCCTGGTTCAGTAATAAATTGATGTTTTACTCTTTTCTATCAACATAAATTCATTTTATTCTCCGAAACAGAATTATAAATAACAACGTCGCATAAGGAACTTCCTAAATTCATCGACAATCCTCTAAAAAATATTTTTACAATCTATAAAATCTCCTTTAAAAATAAAAGGCAAAAAGACCATGTAAATCCCAAACAAAATATCTCCCAGAGATCTAACTCCAAATTTTATTTTCTTGTATTCACTTACATTCATTGAAATCCTACATAAATTTTATTGCTGTAAACAGTATATATCCTCAAAGTGGGTTTACACTCAGCCAGCTATAAACCATCCAATCAGACTACGCATGCGCAGAAATTGTACAGAAACAAGTACTTGTCTCGTTGAGAGAAGAACTTGCTTACTGTCCTCTCTCTCAGAGCATGCTCAAACTTCCATCTGCGCATGCGTGACTTAGTGGAATTTTATAATGAGCTAAATGTAAACCTACTAAATTATATTAAAAATTTGGCACGTTCTATACTTTGTTTTATAAATTTTATATACCTTTCTTTTAGCATTTATGTTGCTAGTGACAGTTATGTATACATATATATTATGTATTTGCAATTTCTAAGTTTAATAAAATCCCAGAATATATATATAAATTACACTAATTGAAATATCAAACTATACCAATGCCAGAAAACGAACTGTTTACATTTAAGAATTCTCTTTCGATTATATAAAAATGTTTTATGTAAACATTGCATTTTATTCGCTTTGTGATTGGTAAGTAGCGAGTCACGTGGCCCATGACATTTGAGATTTGTTTTGCTAGCATTGTGTGAAACATTTAGTGAAAATTATAATCACATCGCAGTAAATGTTTATATTGGACTTGACAGTAAAATGGTGACAAAAAAGGAAAAATAAATTCTTATTTAACACCAAATTAACAGCAAATTCGTTTCAAATAATAATATTTGTTAGTTCTACTTTTAAACACACTGTTTGTGGGAACACTGATGAGTGTCTTCAGATTTGTTTACTTTTTTCGAGTAACGGAAATGTTTCGTTCTCTCGATTAGCAATCATATTAATATCTAGGAAATGTACAGTGGCTCCCAAAAGTGTTCGTACACTAAAGAAATTTGCAGAAATTGTGTTCTATACTTCTTAATAAAGCATTTTATTAGTTGGTTTTTTTTAATTAGCATCTTTAAATAGTTCTTAATAAAACTGAACAAATATTTTTATAAAAAATCAAGTATTATTGTTCTAAAAAATAAATAAATAAAAAATGTCACAAGATTAGAACACAAAAGTCTTCGTACATCCAAACATTATATATTTAAATTCATCATAAAAATATCTTTTGCGGCTTATTTTTCTTCTAATCGAAAAATACACTAAAATCGTTTGATTTCAGTATTTAATATCACAATTATTTATTCTATTTACTTTATTCTTAGATATGACGTGCATTCGTAAAGAAACGAGTTTAGACGTATGAAAATTCATTATATTTCATTTTAAAGCTGAAAAATCAATTAGAGGCATTGCAACTATAACTAATCTACCTCATTCAACGGTGCAAAGCATAATAAAACGTTACAGAGAGGGAAAAAGGATTGCAAACAAGCCTCGTAATGGTCGTCCTCAAATTCTGTCAGCTAGAAGTCAAAGAAATATTGTGAGTAAATTTCTAAAAAATCCACGTCTGAGTGCAATAAAGTTTACTTCACAATATAATGAATCAAATGGAACTTCTATTTCCTGTGAAACTATTCGTAGAATTCTTCGGAATGCTGGCCTCTCTGCACGAAGAAAATTCTTTGTGAGTCAGAAGAACAGAATTGCTAGGCTTAAATTTGCCAAATCTATGATAAACCAGCCAGAGAGCTATTGGAATCGTGTCTTATTTGCAGATGAAAGTAAGTTTAACATCTTTGGGTCGGATGGGAGAATCATTATATGGAGAAAAAAAACGAAGAACTTAATCCCAAGTATTTAGTTGGAACAGTAAAACATGGCGGTAGAGGTGTCATGGTTTGGGAGTGTATGTCAGCGGCTGGAATAGGCAATTTAGTATTCATTGATGGTATAATGGATCATAGAGTTTATATAAATATTCTCAATAATAATTTAAAAGTGTCAGCACAAAAATTGGGCATTTTAAACAGCTTTGTGTATTACCAAGACAACGATCCATGAATGTTCGTCTTTTTTGCCTCTATCATTGCCCTCAAACCCTTAAAACACCAGCTCAATCACCGGATTTAAACCCTATAGAACATATTTGGAAAGAATTAGAGGTGCGAATAAGAAGGCACGACATTAAATCGAAAGTATAACTGAAAGCAGTAATGATCGAAGATTAGAACAAGATCGGTGCAGAAGTAACCGATTGTTTAGTTAAATCTATGTCCGAACGTTTAAAAGTTGTCATAAAGAACAAAGGATATCCTACTAAATACTAAACATTTAGAAAAATTTAGAAAATTTCATACTTAGTGATGTTTTTTTAAAGTGTATGATCACTTTTGTGTGCTAGTTTTATGCAATTTTATTTATTGTCATTTTTTAAAAAATAATTTGCATCGTAATTAAAATTTATTCTTCACTGCTTTATTAAGAACTGTAAAAATATGCTATGAAAAAATTTTCATGTAAAAATAAGAATATATAATGGTAAATAATGAGGTTTTTAATTGATTCTTGTTGGTGTACGAACACTTTTGGGAGCCACTGTATATTGACCTTACATAGTTTCTTGAAAGTAATAATGGGTCATCCAGCCATATTAGATGATGAAGAAAATGTGAAAAAAAGAACGAGCAAGAATCTGCGAATTTGAAAAAAAAATGATCGCGAAACTGCTACTAAGTTGGCGACAAAACATGAAAAAAATGAATTAATATTTAGATATTGACATGTTTGATTCGAAGACAACATCGGGGTTGGCGAACGAAAGAAGCAGGGGGAAAAGCACCCTAATTATAAATTCATTATATAGAATTATATTTATTACCAAAAGAAGCATTAAAAGCCTTTTAAAATCCATCACTTTTATTTAAATTATCATGTAGGAAATTCTCGATTACCCTTTGCATTGACGTATTTAAAAAGCTTTAATATCTCAATAAGAATAATGTATTTAAGTAAACTATTATTATAAACTACTTATTTATTAAAATTTTGAAAATTAATTGGCTTTAGAAATATGCATGCATAAAATAAATTATAGCCATATTTATCTACCCTCTTATGGAATTACATTAAATAGCTAATGTTTTCAGGAATGGTTAAATTAATGTATTATTCAGAACAATTTTTACTCGTATATTATTTTGCATCTATTGTGCCTTAAGAAAAATTAATTTTCCTGTATTTTAATTTATGTCTAATAAAATAATTTCCTACCCGCATAGAGCAACCATATTTTATCTTTTTTTCATCTCTCAAGTTCATTTCGTTTTAATGTATTTTTTATTACATTTTACGAACACTACCGTTTTCTCTATGCGCACTTAAAATCATTTTATTGCATTTCCAGCTTCCTTTTACTTTATCTTAATATTCATAAAACATGTTTATCGCAAAATGCTAGTTAATTTTCTATTTTCTGCATTACTAATATCGTTTGCTTTTATTTTATTCCTTCTTAACGTTCAGTGACAGCAGAACTAATTTAATATCGAATATTTTATTATTCATTCCTTGAATAATAAATATGCTAGATTGAATTATTCACTTATTAATCTGCAAAGAATGATAAAGTTACTAAAGGAAGAACGGTTTTTGAAAGAAAAAAAAACGTATAAAAATTCTTACTCCGAGCATAATCAAAACAGGCTCTTGATTAATAATGGCTTAAAAATAA
The DNA here is from genome assembly GCA_026543865.1 of Argiope aurantia. Classification (NCBI taxonomy): domain Eukaryota; kingdom Metazoa; phylum Arthropoda; class Arachnida; order Araneae; family Araneidae; genus Argiope; species Argiope aurantia. The sequence goes on from JAPMOR010029352.1 coordinate 134,189, forward strand.
CTTTGAGTTTCCCGAATGCGGGCACAAATATTTAAGATAAGTTTTGGAAATGAAATTACAGCTTAATGATGCCGATATATTTGCCTTTTCAGTTTCCCTACGGAAAAGATATTACGGTAATTAATTTTTGCTTCTTTACAGAGCTAGAAAAGTATCGTTTGCGATAACATGAATCATTTTAAAATCTAACCTTTTACATCGCTGGCAAAAGCCAGCAGAAAATAAACTAAAATTAAATTACTCCAATTAAAATTTTCCCCATTCGCTGCCGGTGTTTATTTAATAAATGAGTAGGAAAATATTCCCCCCCCCCCCCCCGCTCCCAGCTTCACGCTGTGATAGGCAATTAAAGTTGCTTCCAGAAAATTCTTGTTTTTAATTCGAACGAACATTCGGAATAACATCCGAATGAAATAAATCTAAACTAAGTTCTGGTTGCAAAATGAATCGTCTGAATTTACGACATTTCCTGCAATGCTGGTTTTTCTTCTTCCGTAGATGGAATTTTCTTTTATCGAGGGTTTCGCGGTAATTATCTCTTTGTGGTTGATTTACTTGGATGTTAATTAAGTATCTCTGATAAAAGTTGGGCTCACTTTTTGTAAGGGGCCCAGTTTCTGGTTGAAAGAGGAATGGCGGATTTGTCAGTATAATTTTTCATGTATATAACGCAAAATTTTAGAAAAAAGGTGAGTTGACGAGAAATCAAGCTAAATTATACTGAAAATCATTCATGTCTTGCTTATTACTGCAAAATTAAACCCATTTTGTGAAGAAAACATGATAAAATGGGAAGTTTTAGAAATGCATTTTTATACATCTTGCAGGTGATTATTAATTACGTAGAATAAAATATTTTTAATTAAGTAAAAACTGAAGAATGTAAGATATGCTGTGACTAATGTAATATTTCTCACATATTATTTCGCCGTATATTAAATATAAAGAGAAAATTTTGCGAATATCAAAAAAAAAAAAAATATCTACATTTTTCTCTCCTTCTTTCATCTAAACAGTGCAAAAAGAACTCTAGATTGTGTCTGTTTATCAGTGAACTTCGTAGCATAATAAATATAAATAATCAAATACATATTTTTGACATAGAACTATAGGAGCAAGGTCACATGCCAAATTTTATTAACTGAAGTGGTTGCGTTTCTGAATTATTGCGTTTACATGCAAGTAATTGTGAAAAACAACAGAGTCAACCCTTTATGGATTTTGCTCAAAATTCCATAATGCTCTTCATTTTAGTTGTTAAATCTACTCACCAAATTTCATAGATATAATTCTTTATGTTTTGCAGTTGTATTCACTTGAACTCGAACAGATAGACAGGTTAAGAATGCTTAAGCTCGTTTATGCAGGGAATACGAGTTTTGTCCTTCTATTTCAAAGCATTTTCAAGTTATCGTGGTTTTAGATAGACAGAGATAATCCCAAAAATGTGTTGTTTTACTCAGTGATGTCTGAAACATAAAAATTCGTCGAAATCTCGATTTCGAAATTTTTCAAGTTTACAGTCCTTTCTCTCTAAAAATTTGGGCCGCGGTGGCCTGGTTTTAAGATCTAGGCTTCAGAACCGGAGGGTTTCAGGTTCGGGACCCGATTCCACCGAAGAACCGTCGTGTAAAAGGGTCTGTTGCACGTTAAATCCGTCCTGACCAAACGTCCTCCCGATGGTGTGGAGTGGAGAGGGGGATGTCAGCTCAGGTGTCGTCCTCGTCATCTGACCACGGTTCAAAATTACGAGGTCCGTCCCAAATTAGCCCAAGTGTTGCTTCAAACGGGACGTTAATACAAGTAAACTAAACTCTCTAAAAATTTCGTATACGAAAAAGTAAAAAATGTACTCTTTTTTTTTTTGCAAAATAAATAAATAAAATAAGGTAAACCAACAAACTACTATACATACAAATTTAATATTTATTAGTTCTAAATTGTGCTATATGATAAATGAATACCCAAGAATCCAATCTACATCATTTAAATATTCCAGGGCAAGGGCCAGTTGACCCTTTGTACTCGGAAAAGTAATTCGACGCATAATTATTCACCTAATACAAAGTTTTTTTTTATCGTTCCGAAATATATATATCTTCTTACCACGATGTAAGTATTTTTAACAATCAAAATTAAAAAATAAATAAATAAAACGTCAAAATGATGCATCGTTCTGAATAGTGGCCGATAAGAGATATCCAATTGCAAAGGGTTAATAAAGAATCTTACAAACTTGATGGTTCAAAAATCTGTCATGCATTGATTTATAATTGTATAGGATGCCCTCTAAAATAAATAAAAGAAGAAAAAAAACTTTAAGGTTATTTTCGCGTTGGTTAGCGCATCTTTTTCACTCACTTTTGTAATTTATCTATGATCGTCAATGTTAATCGGAAGTTTACTGCGCTTTAAATCAAAATCAACAATTTATAGTTTTTCTAAAAATCACATGAGATTTTCAAATTCAATTTGATTGGTCTCCTCAAAACTTTCTAGCGCACTCTTTGATAAAGTTGTTATCCAGAGAACGCCTTGCATGATATTGCCGTACAATAGTTATTAGCTTTTGGCATGAAATTACATTTTTATTGAATCGGTCATGTCATCCTTTGCGAGTATTTTGGTGATTAATCCCTGGAGTGCGTAAATAGTAAATACCTGGAGTGCGAATTTGTGTTTTAGAAGCGTTTCTCCCAACCGATTGAAACAAAAAATTTGACACAGTCTCAAAAATCCATACCAAATTTGATATTTGGTCTAGGAATTAATTCGTGCGGTTTTTAATAAAAAATTAAAGCTTTATTTCGAAAGCAAAATACATAAATACGTTATTAAAAATATTGTCCATCGCTAGCCACTACTTTTTCCCATCTTTCAGGCAATTTACGAATTCCGTGTTGAAAGAACTTCTCACTTTTCGAAGCGATCCAATCAGAGATCCATTTTTCAATATTTTCTGAAGAAGTGAACCGCTGTCCAAGCAAATCGTTATTCATGCAATCAAACAAGTAGTAGTCTGAAGGAGCAATGTCTGGTGAATACGGCGGGGAGGGTAACACTTCCCATCCGACATTTTCCAAATATGTTTTGACCGGTTTTGCGACATGTGGTCGAGCGTTATCATGTTGAAAAATAAGTTTATTATGTCTGTTATCCCATTCTGGTCGTTTTCTGGCCAGAGTTTGTTTCAAACGCATCAACTGAAGTCGGTAACGCTCTCCATTAATAGTTTCACCAAGCTTCAGAAGCTTCAAATTGTTTTGGCTGTCCAGGTCGTTCTTGGTCTTTCAAGCCGTAATCACCACTTTTAAACCGTGCAAACCACTTCTGACACGTTCGCTCAGCTAGAGTATGGTCACCATAAACTTCCACCAAAACACGATGACTTTCGGTAGCACTTTTCTTCATGTTAAAGTAATGAAGAAGAACCCCCCGCAAAAACACTTTATCAGGCACAAAATTTGACATTTTCAGTCGAATAAAAATTGTTGTTGTTTACACTTAAACCAAATGGCATATACTAAACTAGATGCGCAATAACAGCAGTTTTAAATGCATGTTTGAACAAATGAAACTATCGGACAGTAAGCTAGTTGTAATCCATCTCTTGTAAAACCGCACGAATTAATTCCTAGACCAAATATATTTAAGTCCTTGTGTTTTCCAGCTATCGATTCTACGCGTTTCTAAAAATACAGACCGTCAAATGATGAATCCGTTAATCCGTTTCTCGAGTTTACGTATTTCTGAGAGTACAGATTGAAAAATACTTGGATTTGGCTCAAAATTTGACAGTGTCTGCGCTATAGATATTAAACCTTGCACCGAATTTTATCCATCTAGCTCTCTTCGTTTTACAGTTATCGTGTTAACTTATATTCGAACAGCTGACTTCCTCTGAATGGATTTTGCTCTAATTTTAATGGAAATCTACAAGTTTTATTTTACGACGAGCAGTGTCAAATTTCATTCCTCTAGCTCAAAGGTTTTTTGAGTTATATTTGTCACAGACAGACGGGCATTTTCCGAAAATGTGTTTTTCGAATGCAGGGAGGTCTAAAAGGTGGAGATTCGTAAAATTTGAATTTTTTAACGATTACTGTACTTTCTCTATACGTACACGAGAAAGCTAAAATTGCATAACGGATTTTCCTATTATGGTCGAATATATTTAAAATACTTTTCCCCCATAAACACTTCCATCTTGACTAATCATTTCGGTCTTCAACTCATCTGATAGCGCTTCGAAAAGTCGCGGCGGGCGCATCGACGTGGACATTTAATACCCTTTTGAGAAATTCGGCGCTGCAATATGGCCGAATCCCTGGCGGGGATGTCTTCCTGGATAGGAAGAGATTGCTCAAAGATTAATCTATTAGCCCCGATAATCTTACCCCCCCCCTCCCTTCCAGACGGAAATTTCGCGTTGTTATTCGGAAATGCTAATAAATTGCGCTGTAGTGAGGGAACAATGAAGGGAGGGATGATTTTCCAGATTAAATTATGAATAGATCAAAGATTGGATGGATTGCGTAAATTGTAGCGCAGAAGCGAAACATTTGTAGTTTTGCAAATTGGGATATTTAATCAAAAGACAATAGCGCCGTTTGTTAGCGTAGTGTTCCTGTAGGTGGAGATTCGGTTTTGTCGATGGGAAAGCGTTGCCAGAGAATAAAATGAATTATTTTGCGAAGTTTCAATCGAGGCTGTGGCTCTCGACCTTGTAGGATATATATATATATATAAAATAATAACTCAAGTGGCACAGAAATGACTTATGATTTATTGTTGAATGGCAACAGTCAAGTATAAACAAACCATAATATGAATTTCATACTGCTTCAATACTTTTACTTGGTAGATTCCTATAGGAAACCAACCTATTGCAATGATTCTCATGATAAGACTTCAAGAAAATTTCTTCAGTTCTTCACCGATCATGGTCCCTAGAGCCCATATATATATATATATATATATATATATATATAGCATAATTTTTGAAGCAGAAGGCAGTTTCGTAGACAATGAAGAGACTTTCGATTTTTTAACTTTGTTTTATTTCCGTCCCATGAGCCATGATTTTTTGTACAAGCAAAAGCGATGAGCACAACACAGAACGACATCAACACGAAATGAGGAAAAGCTGATGAACATTTTATCCCTGTGAATATATATTGGGAGATTTTAATAGAGATTTCTAACCCGTGACCAAGTAACCAAGTAAGGCAATCAAATGGATCTTTTAAAAATTGTCCCTTGCTTGACGGTATATTATCCCTTCACTCGGAGTGTGGGAACCGCTGACTAAAGCATTTTCACAGAGCTTTTGTTGCATTAATTAAATAGAAAATGTGGAATGAGATCAGGAAATAAGAGAATATTTTAGAATGAAGTTAATATGGACAAATTTAAGACAAAACTTGTGAGCCAAAACCATGAAAAGGTTTGACTGTCAGTCGATATGTACTCTCAGAAACATGTATACGCAATAACTCAAAGATGCAATGACTTAAATATATCAATTTTGATATTGGATTTTGGAACTACAAGCGCAATTTTGTGTCAAATCTAGATTTCAATTGGTTGGTAAAAACACGTCTAAAAATAAAATTCAAATTTCAGATTAATCGCCAAATAACTCGCTAAGAATGACAAGACACATTCAATAAAATGATGAATTCATGCTAGAAGTTGATATTTCGTAACTATTATACGCCAATGCCGTGCAAACATTTTCTGAGACAATTCCTTTATTAGAGAGTATGCGAGAAAACTTTGGGGAGACCACACCCGCTGGCTACATTATCTAATATCTAACAGCACATTTTCTTACGCTTTGCTGTAATTTCCTTTTCTTATTTCTCATGTACCACTGAGTCTTATGTAAATTTTATGTGAAATAATTGATGTACATAGTGTCAGTGTATCCGACAGCAAAATTGGAATGTACTTTTCCAAAACCAAAGAATAACAGAATAATTCTTCAGCATATTAGATTTATTTCGTTGCATGCTTAATATCTACACACATAAGATCTACGCCCACTGTCTATAGATTACATAAGATTTAGAATGAAAAAAAAAACCAGAAAACAACTTTCTATTATGATATTGTCAAAGATGTCAATGAATATGAATATAAAATAGACTTCTGGTTATTTTTATTTTAAAGATGTAAGACGACTGAGCATTTTATAAAACAATGAAAATAGTTTGAATTTTATTGCAACAATGAAAAGTGTAAATTATGCGCAAAATTTTTTTAATAAAATTATTAAAGCTAGAAAATAACGACAATAATAATTATTATCGTTTAAAATATTTTTTAATTTTCAAATGGTATAAAAATGCATTTTGTATTCTCATATCCTAGGTAGATATCGCAGATAGACGCCAAATTCTCGCATAATTCAATTAATTAAATTTCTATTTAAATTTTTTTTAAAAAATCACTCCGGTATGCCCTTTGTTACCTTCCAAAGTATGTTTGTATCAAACTGGTAGCTTTAAGTCAAACAGTCTATTCTTTAAAAACACATAGCCAGACAGACTTATACGTAAGGCTCATTTCAAACTAACCCAAAAATAAACAACAATATCAATATATAAAAATCTAACTTACGAGGCACAGAAATCTCTTTTATTACTTATAGAATGGCAACAGCCAATATATCAAATATAGCCAAGTCATCGAATAAATTTCAGACTGCTTCAATTGAATCAGTATTTTACTGCTGCATTGAATTTAACACTTGGAAATACTGGAAATGTTACAAAAACACTTACTGGAAATGTTATGGAGAGTATTTGTCTTGCCACCATTCAATCAGAGGAAAAAAGATATTGAAAGAAATCAGTAATTAGACTTCAAACAGGAATCTAAATTGAATTCAAAAAATAAGCTTAACTACCGCCAGACGTATATTCGCATGACACATGGAAATAGATTTTTATCTCTTCCTGAATGACTATTTTATTAAGTGCTATTTTTAATATCTTCTCAAAAGATTATCTTTTTAATGATATCAATATCCTTTTCGTACTCACTTAATTTTAGTAATTTAGTTTGATATTAATTAATTTGACACAATGTTTTTAAATGTTATCATGGGATTTGAACTCAACCAAACAAAACATTCAGTTGCGTGCTTTTGTCCGTTATTAATTACGCAGAAGGATTTCTGTTTCCATTTTTTAATTCGTAGTACAGTACACTTCCGTTTATCCGGTTCGCAACTATCCGACTCCGTATTATCCGATCTAGTTTTCTTTTATCGCAATTAAATGAGGAAGACAAGGTGTCTATTAAGTCACCCATTAAGGACTTTTTCAAATCCCAAAAACTGTAAGTTTTGACTCTTATCTTAAGGTTACCTTTTCATATCTGTGTAGTCATTTATCGGCGAAAAATAAAATCAGTTTGAGCCAGATTTTTTAAGAATTAGACCTACGACTTAAATTAATGTTTTGTTTGTGTTTCCTGCATTTGTTACAAAATTTATGTTAAAATTATAAACTACCATTATAGATCCTTCTATTTTAACTCGATATGTTACCAGCAACTGCTTCTACGATTCACAGGACCGAGGACGCGTTCACATTCTACAGGGCTTGAGATAAATGGAGGGCTTAGTACTCAATAAGAAGTATCATAACAGTGACTTTTGGTTTAAAAGCTTTGTCTTTTAGTATTGGAAGGCAAAGAAATGAATTCATAGAACTTCCGCCTATCCGGCCTACCTTTCCGCCACATTAGGTCGGATACACGGGAGTGTATTGTATATATATATATTTTTAATTCGCAGTAAATTGATTCAAATGAATTCATATTTTTCAGTCGTATAAAATAACATGGTAAATTAAAAAAAAAAAGATCATATGAATCATTTAACAACCTAAAAAGTTAATAATCTGAGTGAACAAGTTGATTACCAAAGGCAGCTAGTATACTTAAATCAAGGCAGTTACATGATAGAATTTTGTAAAGAATCTTACTTTACCCGATCTAATTTAAGGTTTCAGTATGTCATAACTTGCAATAAAATTTATTCATGCTCTGAAAGTATAAATTAGAAATCTTGATGAAGATTCTAAACCATGTCTTATCCCAGTAAACCTGTTACGAGAAGGGAAAGTTTTAGCAAAGCCTTTCTCAGAAGCCTGTTTTAATCGCTTCATTCCATTTGTGAGCTCCAGATGACATTCCCCAAATGCATTCCGTGGTCGCTTCCTTCAATGGAAGGAATGCCTTCATGGCAACTTTCCTCTAGTGAGAGCAGCACTGGAACGTTCCACAAACACCGTCTATTGAAAGCGACGAGATAGCAGTGCGTTGCTGACCATTATTTATAAGGCATGTTTAGGATTAATTAACTGAAAACGTAAATTATCGATTGTGTTGTTTAGCGGAGAATAAGTGTTTAAACAGCAATACATGATGTCAGCTCTCATATTGGTTTAAATTTTGGTGGGAGGGAACTAAAAAGTAAATTAATTTTGGAATCTATTTTTATACCTATTAATCTACATCTATTTCTCATATACGTAGTATAGAGAAAGTGGAGTAATCCTCTAAAAATTAGATATTTGTCGAATCTCCACGTTTTAGACCTCCCCGAGCTCGAAAAACACAATTTTGGAAACTGTCCGTCCGTCTGTTTGTGACAAAGATAACTAAAAAGCGCTTTTAACTAGACGGCTAAAATTTGGTGTACGGTCTTCATATCAAATTTCAATATTTCTGTCAAATTTTCAGCAAATTCCTCTCATGGATGTCTGTCTATCTGGTTGTACGGAGATAATTTAGCACAATAGCAACAAAACAAAGAAAGCTAGACGGATAACACCTATACAGCAGACTGTAGCTCACCATCAAATTTTGAGCTAAAACCACTGAGCGGTTGACCGTCTGTCGGCCTAGGATACGTGATAACTCAAACACGTAATGACTTGAAAATATCAAATTTGGTATGGAATTTTGTATATATA
>JAPMOR010029352.1:143278-158916 GCA_026543865.1 Argiope aurantia
GAAGAGAGCTCGACAGATAAAATTCGATACACAGAATTAATATTTATAACCTAGACACCTATCAAAGTTTTTGCCAAATCCAACTAGGATTGATCGTCTGTTGATCTATACTTTTAGAAACATGTAAAACCGATAACTCAAAGACACAATGACTGAAATATATCAAATTTGGTATGTGATTTTGTGACTAAAATTGTAGTTTAGTACCAAATTTTAGTTTTAATCATTTGTGAGAAACGCATCTAAAACACGTATTCGATTTTCTGATGGTATTTACCGCATGCCATGGATCAATCGCCAAAAACTCTCGCCAAGGATGACTCAATAGATTCAATAAAAATACTAAACTCACGCCAAAGGTTAATATTTCATAACTAGTGCATGCTAATACCATGCAAGGAGATCTCTAAAATAACACTTTCATTATAGATTATTTGGGAAAGAAACCACTCAGCTAGTTTTACCAGTCATTTCAAGAAATAGGATATTTACCAACTAGATGGGGTAAAGTTATAGAGGTATTGAAAAGTAAATTCGTGTTTAAATGTGTAATAATTATACAAATTCAATTCAATTCAAATCTTATGTTAAATCAGAATCCAGATGACTTCCTTAAGGCGATAATATTATTATCTAATGATTTTAGAATGTTTTATAATATACGTTAAATGATGTTAATCTTTGCAAAGGAAATAATATATGACTTACATCGCTGTAACTTTCATCCATTTAATTGATTAGATAAAGTGGCTTAGTTAAATGTGAAGTAAATGTGTGTTTTGTTGAGTTTTGTTGGAACGTAAAAGTAATAGAATAATGAAAATAAAATATAGTTGCTAGTAACTATATTATGTTTATTAGCGTAATAAAAGTAACATTAGCAGTATTAGTGTTTTTATTAAAGTAATAAAAGAGTGATCTTTTTCTTTATAATTTGATTTTCGTAACAAACAAAGTTAAGAACTGACAGCAGTATTCAAGTATATAAAAATTTTAGATTTATTATATAATTTATAATAAAAATTTATTATATAATTTATAATATAGATTTATTATATTAATTAAGAGATTTATTATATAATGTTTTAATCTCTACTAATAATAAAGATGAATACTTGTCTGTATGTGTTGGCACTTTACAGGAAAGTTATCAAATTTGGCACATAAATACTTTGGAAAGTGGAAATATGCCCCTTCAGATGATTTTTAAAAATTTTAATTATAAATTTAATTAATTAAAAATTAAACGAAATTCCAGCGTTTTTCCGTATTAACTCCAAAAAATATAACGGCACAAAAGCAATTTTTCAGGCATTTTGAAATGAAAAAAAATTATTGCAATTATACCAATTCATGTAATTTTTTCTGAATTTTGGTAATTTTATAAAATTATTTTCAACAGTAGATTACATAGTTGATTTGAAATTCAAACCGTTTTCATTGTTTCATAAAATATTTAATCATTTGATTTTCTTCAATTGCTGAAAGCTGAGAAAAAAAGATTCTATTTAATAACCATGTATCTTACACGTGGAATTTGAAATTGAAGTTACAATACCGTGAAAGTTGGATTGGATTGATGCTTTAGGATGTCACAATTTGATGCTTATTTATTTATTTTATTTATTTATTTAATTTATTTTACTTTTTTATTTTATTTTATTTATTTTTTTCATTTTTGCAGGAATCATGTATACTAAGTTATGCATAGAGACATACTCTCCGAAACTGATTCTCAGTCGTCAATAGACTTTTTACCATTATGTTAGATGTAACATTGCATCAATAAATTATTCATTAGATATTTTCGGAGAATTTTAATTAATTTTGACAAATATTTTCAAAAAATTTCAAAATTATTTAATAGACATTTTTTATTGACTAAATATATAAGATAAATAATTTTCTTTAAAAAATCATACAACACGATTTTGTTGAAACAAATTAACACTATTTGTTAGACATTTTAGACATTTATTGTTTTTTTTTTCATTAAATAGCAAGCACTTTTACTTTTTTCAAAGTTATTATTGTTAAATAGGACATCGTAACAAACTCTAGTATACATTTTTGTTACGAGAAATGACTCCAGTGTTTTTGTATTCATAGTAAAATTAAATTCGTTTTTTTTTTCAAAACCATTTTTACTACCAGCACTCTTGTGCGGAAGAATTCCAAAAGAAAGAATTTCTGGCCTTTTTTTGTATTTTACCGTATATATCCGTTTTTTATGATTTTTCATAGTTTTTCATTACATAGGTAAACCTCGACGTTTTCATATAATTTCCATAGAAATATGGAAATTCCGTAACTGCTTGAAGATATAAATAGAGATTTGGGTGATTTGCACCTGAATTCTCTAAAAATGTTATCTTAAAAGATTACTTATACGTTATTTTTTTTTTAAAATTACCTATTTAAGGACACCGTTTTTTATTTCTATATACTGTTTTGTTTTAATCTTTAAATATAATTTTATTCAAATCTCTTACACTTTTTTTATTGTCGCTCTGAAATACAAATAAAGTACATTATTTTATCAAACCATTCAAAAGGAGGGCATTTGTCAATGTTAAAGTTAAGATTTAAAAAAAAAATTGGCTTTAGTCATTAACTTGAAAAAAGTATTTTATGTTCAGCATTTATTTCACATTGCATATAGTTGGTACGTGCAATAATTGGGAACAGTATGATTTCTTTAGTATTTCTTTAGTATTTAGAATTATCTTTCAGTATTATCACTATGAATATAAATGTATGTATTTTCATAGTTTAATATGTAAGCGGGTCAGCATTCCGAGTAAACAAGCTGGTCTCAAGAAAGATAAACAAAATCTCTTTCCTAACCATCTAATATATTTTTATCGCTTATTCAGATGAACTATAAATAATTTATTAACTTACATGTATAGGCCAAATATGTATATCTTTGGTAATTTAAGTCAGCTGAATGTTAGAGCCCATTGCTAAACATACATGTTCATTTCACTTCATTTACACATAATTTGATGTATAAATGCGCTCTATTCCTAAGCGACCAATGATGATTGTTTCAAGAGCAATCGATATATGATGCCAATCACTCCTGGGGAGGGGTGGGATATAGATGGATCGCACATGCACGGGGGGGGGGGTTACACTCGAATTATCTTGCGATTAACTTCCTTCTGTACCCTCTGCTAACGCTGATTAATCGGAGCCACCATTAACATTGTCACCCTTTATTAAGTGCGCAGTTCCGAACCCAATTTATCAAGGGACAGGTAGATCACGCCTGCCCTCCCCCCCTTGATGAATGAGCCAAGCCCCCTGTTTCCATAAATCACTGGAAATGACAAGAGCTACGAATTGCACGCGTAATTGTTGGACGGGATTGTTAATATCAACCACCTTGGATAGGATGGCTGATTCTGTTGAGTCCCTATTAAATCCAAGGTTCTAAGGGACCGTCTTGTTGGATAGGATCAGTTCTGTTATGGGTTCAAGAGAATGTCTTGGTTAGTTTCTTTATTGTGAGAATAATATTAACTACCATCTTAAGTGTGAATTTCAACATTTTTAGAAATACAGTACACTTCCAAATATCTGGTCTAATGTGGTGAAGGGGGCAGACCGGATAACAAAAAAGCCGGATAGTCCAGAGTTCTATGAACTCATAACTTTGTCCACCAATACCAGAAGATTAAGTTTTTATACCGAAATTCACTGTTGTAATACTTATTTTCTCACTTCTTATTGAGTACTAAGCCCTCCATTTATCTCAAGCCATGTAAAATGTGAACACAGCCCGGTGAATCATAGAAGCAGTTGCTAGTTATTTATATAATCTTAACACAGAAGCTGTATTTTTTGCTAGTATACCAGAGACTAACTGCTATATAGCGTGTAATTTCTCTTCCATAGTCACTCAAACTTTTTTTTTCATTTTTCACCAATTTTGAAATCCATAATTTGTTACACTTAAAAAAAAACGTTTAGCACATTTCAAGTATCATTACATTCTGATTATATTTATGCAGTTATAATCAGAAACAGTGGCAACTGTGAGGTCTGTTACACACTGACGAAACAATGAACAACGAGCAGAACGCTGCTCTTTTTCTGTCACAACTTTTGCACACAACATGTAGGAGGATTGTAGCAGTTGTCGCTTTCAATGCCTTGGCAATGGTGCCAATCAACGCCATTCTTTCCTCATTTAATTTCGATAAAAGAAAATTAGGCCGGATAATCGCGAATCGGATATTCTTGAGAGTATTGTACCAGATAGACAATTAAATTAAACAACTATTCTAAAAATTTCTGTCGTATTTAAGCAGGTGTAGGGGTAAATTTTAAATTATATAACGAATGGCAAAGCATTAGTGAATTAATAAAAACAAATGTAATGAAATGGCAATTAAATATGATCGGGCCAGAGCCTATTTCAGTTTGTTAAAGAACGGAAGGCAAAATAAAACCATATACTACGCCCCAGGCGCTGCTGCGCTACTGATGCCATTGTCTATATCTTGAACTCGAACAATACGTGGTTGCAACAAACCCCTATCTTAATTCCCTTTTAATTTGAATGGCGAAATTGAACTGAATAATCTCTTCCGTGAGATATTCAGCGCGCGATTGAATATCGGTAAAGTGGTTCCAGTAACATTAAAAAAAAGAAAAAGACGTGTTATGTCATTACGAAAGCTTTTAAAACTATATGTATTCTTGATGGATGTATTATTCCCTCCAATATCATTTACCATATTTGAAAATCGTTTTATGGGGTACGTTATTCATAATTTTTGAAAGTGAGATGCATTTTTCTCGTATATAGAGTATAAGTCGTAGTATGCAAAAAGTATAGTAATCGTCGAAAAATTTGAACTCGGGATTTTGACGAATCTCCACGTTTTAAACCTTCCTGAGTTCGAAAAATAAAATTTTGGGGAATATCCGTCTGTTTATCTCTGACAAAAATAACTCAAAAATGCTTTGAGTTAGAAGGATGAAATTTAGTATATAATATTTATACCAAATTTATAAATTTCTAAAAAATTTTGGTAAAAACTGTTCAGAGGAAGTCCTTCTGTCCGGCTGTTCGAATATAAGTTAACACGATAATTACAAAATAAAGGATGCTAGATGAATAAAATTCGGTGCACAAATTTAACATTTATTGTGTATACATTTATCAAATGCTGAACAAAATCCAACAACAGGTTGACTGTCTGTCGGTCTGTATTTTCAGAAATATGTAAAAGGGATCATTCAAGTACGCAATGAATTAAATATATTAAATTCGTTATGAGATTTTCTGACTACAAGGACAGTTTTGTGTCAAATCTTTGATTCAATCGGTTGAGAAAAACAAGTTTAAAACACAAATTCGATTTTTGGATACTATTCACTCATGTCAGAAATTAATCGCCAAATAACTTGCCAAGGATGATACAATAGATTCGGTGAAAATGGTAAATTCATGCCTAAGATTACTATTTTGTAACTATTGTATACCAATGCCATGCAAGGCATTCTCTGGCACTGCAAGTTTATTAGAAAGTATGTGAGAAAGTTTTTAGGAGACCCATCCCGCTGGTTCTAACATTGTTTAACTCCACATTGAGCAAATAAAGATTTAGTATCTCGATCAAAAGAATCAATATATGAAATCAGAAAGAGAAATTCACGAAATATTTCTTGCTGATGGCAAATGTAGTTAGTTTAGTTAATCTTAATTGCAGTATAAAAATCTATTTTTTTAAAGATAAATCTTATCTTTCCAATTAACTTAACTGCCTCGGACAACGAAGAAATGAAGTCTGAATTGCTTTATATAATGTGGCGAAAAACGGTTTTATAACTTTCCTTTTAATCAATTTATTTTTTTATATAATCAAAACTTGCTTTCACGCTGTAAATAAATAGCAATTCAAAAATAAAGTGGTGTTTTTTTTTTTTACTATAAAAGATTTTTACGAAGAAATTAAATCCTACATGGTTAGAAAATTAATAACATTTATAGTTTCCGAAAATTTTTGTTTAGCTTTCATTCAATTCCTTTATTGTCGGTTTGATTTTTCGGACATAAATCTAGATAATATTAGTTTAAGGACATAAATCTAGATAACTCTAGATAAATCTAGATCTCTAATATTCTTCCTGATAAAGGTTTGAGGAAAAATACTTATCGATCCTGTTAAGTCTTGGTCAATTAACCCATAAAGTTAATCTAGATAACTCTAGATAAATCTAGATCTCTATTATGTAAATAAAATGTTTTCATTATATATTATCGTCTCACCTGTAGCAAGTTTTCTTGAAAAAAAAATTCAATATTTCATTTTTTCAATTAGGCTTAATTCGAAATTATCAATTAACTTATGAATAACAAAACAATTTGAAAAAAGAAAGTTTGAATAAATATCCTACGAATTCATTGAAATATGTTTTATATTCGAATAATACATAAATATTCAAAACTTTAAAACGTGAACGGCATTATGATTGATTGCTTCTTCGCTACTATATCACAAAATTATTTTCAAAAACAAGCGAATTTCCACTTCAAATATAACCGAATGTCTGAATATGAACGAACATCCGGTTCTTTCATGCGCCAAGTTTTGGCAAAATGTATACTTACCTATGATATATCGTTTGATTCTGAATGTCAAGAACATATGAAAAATGAATTTTGAAGATTTAATTCTATTTTGTTCCGCATATATTTTTTTGAAAAAGAAAATCGTCTGCTTTTCCCCTTTGTTCCCATGATTCCACTTCCAAGCAGAAAGATCGCAATCACTAATCACTTCGACTATATATCTTAATCAAAATGTTGCCAGATTCACACGCATTTTATGTGTTTTCCAATTACCATTTAATTTTCTCTTCAATACTGATGAAACCGTCTGCTAGATAATGCTTGTCTAATCCGTATATCGACAAAGATTATCACTTCTTCAGGATGCCTTATTAAGCTTTCTCTTCGGCGATTCGCTCTGATTCTGAAGCAAATCACTTCAACCTTGGTTGTAATCCAGTTTTCCCTTTTCTTTGAAAAGAAGACTCGCTTCGGGGCGAAGTCGGCACTTTTTCGGAACAATAACAGAGATGATTGGTTAATAAAATAAATAATTCGAAGAAAAAATAACTTGTCAGCGGTTGAAAAGGATGCTATAAATCACTTAGTTGCAGGATCTAAGGAATTTTTTAAATCATGATTAATATGATTCATCAAGTAATTGCTGTGAAAACAATCGTTTTTTGAAATTTTTCTCTTTTAGTAACTAAAATTTGTCAAATAATGAGAATCTTTGCTGAAGGGAATTAATTTCCTTTAGGCAGCAAAATTATCCAGCATCAAACAGTTTTATATATTTATTGGTTGGTTGCATTTTAAAATAGGATTAAAGAAATGAAAATATTGTAAATAGTTTCCAATGCTGAGGAATTATATTAATTTGAAGTTTTTAATTCGAAATTATTTTCTGCCTCTTTGAATGTTCTTGTAAATAAAACATTAAAATATTGCCTATAAATCGAATTTGTTTTCTAATTTTGAAATCCTTCTATTAGGGTTAAAATATCGTCTGTAGTTAGAATTTATTTTCCGATTTTTTTATCCCTTTATAGTGTTAAAATACCGTCTATAAATCGAATTTATTTTCTAGTTTTTGGAGTCCTAATTGCGTTAAAATATCGTCTACAGTTGGAATTTATATTCCGATTTTTTTAATCCTTTTATAGTGTTAAAATATGGTCTGTAATTCGTATTCATTTTCTTCCCCGTTGAATTATAGCGTTAAAATTTCGTCAATGAATAAAATATATTTTCTAATATTTGAATTTCTTTGTAGCATTCAAATATCACTGATATTTTGAATTCATTTTCTAGTCACTTGATCCTTTTGTAGAATTAAATTCCATCTATAATTCCAATTTATAATCTGTTTTCTTGAATTTTCTTATAACTATAGAACATTCTCAATAATTCGAATTTATTTTCTGTCATTGGGACCCTAATAGTGTTAAAATATCTTCCATAATTAGAACTTATTTTCTGGTCTTGTAAATCCCTATATAGATTTAAAATGGCGCCAATAATTTAAATCTACTTTTGGTTTAACTTTAAAATATCGTCTGTAATTCGAATTTACTTTTTCGAAGTGAAAACTAAATATAAAGATTTTTTTTCTTATCTGGATTGTTTTCTCTTTAAATTAAAAAAAAGAAGAAAAAAAAAAGGGGGGGGGTAGAAAGAAAGAGACTTTTTAAAGAAGTGTGTGTTTTAAATTCTTTATTTATGAATTTTAGATCTCGTTCTAACAACTTATATTAATAGTTGAATGAAAAGTGTTATACTTTACTAAAATTGTTACGTATCTGTATATTCAAAATAATTTCGAAGCTATTAGAGCCCATCCTTTAGCCTTAATCACTGACTCGATTTCGACAATATTCATTTCATGTGGAAACGCATAACCTTTAAATATGTATATAGGCAATTCTCACTTGCCCTTCCACAAGCTCTCATTTTCGAATGAGTCCTTATCTATGCAGGAAAAACTAGACAGGATCCCTTGACTCCAGTTACTGAATCAGTTTTACCATTTTTTTTTTTTCATATGATATATTATGATCCCTCGACACGTCATAAAGGGACACTTACGCCTTTCTCCACTCCATCTATAAAAAATATCGCAAAAAAAAAAAAAATTGATGGAGCCCCAACCTAAATAAATGAAATGATATTTATATATTTTAAATGCGTGAAAAAACCTAAAAGTTCCTAACAGTGGTTCCTAATTTCCTAACAGTGGTTACTAGTCCGATTTCTTCAATTTTTATTTCATATGAAAGTTTAGAACCTCTAAATATATAACCAATGGTCCATATTCATCAGAACTCGCAAAAACATTTCTTGGTTATACATTCACTATTAGGGAAAAAAAAAAAAAAAAAAAAGGAAATTTCCAATTTTATTCATTTTACCGATTTCGCCAATTTTTATTTCGTTTGGAGACTTATAACGTTTATATGCATTATGAGTCCTGATAGCCTGCTCCCTATCTGTTTCCATTTACGGGAAATAAAATTTTGTAAAATCCTCACTCTCAATAATTATGCATTTCTTAAAATTTGAAGAATTCGCCTATTCCTTTTGGAATACGTTTATTCTACAAATGTAACAATTATTAAACCTTTATTGATTTTATTGACGAGAAAAGCTTATGCAGAATTCTTTTATTATTTATTTATTTTTGAGTGTATCGATTTGAGGTTATGTATCTGCACATTAACGCATCAAAACATATTTTCTGATCGCTGTTAGAAACAAATGCAATAAAAAAAAATCTTACGTATGTTATAATGTTTAGATGGGGGGAGATGCACGTTATAGCTCAAATCCTGACGGGTTTTTTTATTGAAAATTTTTAGGTATTTTAAAGCGAATCTTTGAAACTATTGAATTTTTAGAGTGGTTCCGGTTAATTTCGATTTCTCAAAATTCCACTGCATATTCATCAGTATGTTTCTGGGGAAACTAGTGTTCCCTTGCCCCCCCCCTCCCCACATACGTGGATCAAGCAGGTGAAAAACCATCAAAATGTACAAAGCATTTATCTAAAAAAAATAATTCAGGGAAAATAGCAAAATTTTGCCGATTTCTTATTTATTACTGAATTACCGGATAAATTTCTTCCTAACAGTAGCATTAGTAAATTGTTAAACTAAATACACAGGATATTATATTTTGAAAGATCTCAAAACGAATACGATAAGAACAAATATAGCTAAAGATCCGTTTTACCTATCCGAAGATTCTTTTTAGTAAGTTCTTGAACAGCAATAATTTTATATACTACAGACGATTTATCAATTCTGTGCACTCGAATCCAAAATTCGAGCTCTTGTTTTTTAAGAGAAAAAATAGACTCTGATATTAATAAAAGGCTGAATATTTTTATGATTTACTTGTGACTACGGTTTAGAAATGTGCAACTGAGAAGGTAAAAAAAAATTGCACAAATAAAAGAGGAAAAAATCATTCGCTGCTAAATGTTTCTTTCATTTTTATTTTAAAATGTATAAAAAATTAAAATTACTCTATTTAAAAAACACAATAGATGCTTGTAATTTTACACTGGAGATTTGATTGTAATTAACGTGTCTCTTCTATCAGTCTTAAAAGGCGCTTCAAAATCCAAGCATTAAAGTTCTTTGTCGTCTTTTAAAATTTTACATTATTGTGAAGATGAAAAACAATGTTTTGTTTCAAATATCTGATTGCTTAAACTCTTATCTTCCGAGATTTTTTTTATATGTGTTTCTGTGTGTGTTTGTAGAAGAAACCTTTTGCTACCAGAGATTTGAAAAAGTGAGTATGAAAATTAGCAATTCTTTCTGAACTTAGAAGTTAATTAAATATCGAAGTCGAATATTTTAACGATTGCAATATTTTTTCTTTACATGCTTCGTATAGGAGAAAGTAATTAAGTATTAATTAAGTATAATTAAAATTAAATTACAATATAAATCATTTTTGATAATTTTTAATAATATCCTTGTATGATGAGATGATTTCTTTAGCAAATTTTGTTGACAATACTGAAATGCTTTTAGAAAGACAATTTATGTGAGTTTACAGTTACATGTGAGTCTGTGTTAGACGAACTTATTATATTTACAGTGACGAAATTTTACAAATAGTATAGTCATAACAGTGATTCAATACACTTGGAGCTCAGATTTTAAAATTTAATGTAAAAAAAATATTTAATATTTTGTGTTGTTTTGGGTGATTTTCCACAAGTATTTATTTGCCTATAATATCATTTATAATTATTGTAAAAAAAAACATTCAGTACATCAGCCTTGCTTTGTTACCACTGACTTAATTTGCATACTTTTGAGAAATTTTTTTAAATCATTACTTTTTATGAAAGATTCTTAAGAATTGAAAATAAAATTTCAGCATCCGACATTTTAATTACGTTATTTTTTCAAGTTTTTCTTGAGGTAATTATTCGCAGATTTATCTCTCACTTAAAACAAAAACATTCAAAATGTAATTTTTAAAAAAATTTTGATTAATTACTTTCCTGGTGAATTCGTACATTTTTCTAGACTCCGAGATGAACTTTACTTCTTCGCTGTTTTAGCAAAACGCCAAATTAGGAAATCAGGAAGCGTGAAAATTATTTTTATATAATTTAAATTCTAAAATCGTTTACAAAATTTTTTGTTTGTTTGTTCGTTTCTCTCTCTCACACTTTTAACGTGTTATTGTTTTCAATTATTTATTTCGGTTTTAATCGTCTGCAGTTCAGCTAGTAATATGATGGTCATGAAAATAATAATAATAATAATAAGCATACGAAATTCGGTCGCGAAAAAATAAATACATATATAAACGTGCAAAATAAATATTTTTTGACTTCATTTTCTTAGCTTTATTTGATGTTATTTTGTTTTAATTTCGCAGGATATTCATTATATCTGAGTAATGTCATTCATGCTATGCAATTTAGTGAATAAAAATCAGCTTCCATGAGCCCTTCGTTTCAAACGATTTTATTTGGAGAAGCAAAATTGCAGAACTTCTAGCTTACCCACATAAGGCATCGATGAAATACTCTTTACTTATAGGTTAAAAACCTGAAACTGTATGAAAATGTAATGAAGGCAGAACTAATAGAACGTTTTTTAAGGATTTTAATTAGGGGATATACATTCTACCAAGAGATTTGAAGATTATGTATAAGAGAATAATTGATTACTCAGTCATAAAAATAGAACGAAGAAATAAAAGTTTCATTAAATTATTTACTAGAAAGATTACTGTATACAAATTATATATAATAATGATTAAATAAAACACAATCGGGTCTAATCTAATCTTTTTTCCAAGCATATTACTCAACTCACTTTATAACCTGAAATTACATCTCAATTAAAAATTAAAAATAAAGGGGCCCGGCACACAATGTGTAACAACCTTACAAGAAAGAAGGTGCATGTACTTGTTTTCCCATGTAAACAGATTCATTAAATCATTATCCAGGACAGAAATTCGCTTTATCCTTTGCGAAAATTAAATATACTAGAAGGGAACATAAAATTACTTAATCGGCCGTCAACTCGGTAATCACTGACTCCTCTGACAAGACAAAAGAAAATAAAATCTGATAACAAGAACTGGGGATAATGAGCAGTCATCCGGGGAGGTAAGAGCAACAACACAATGAATATCGGATTTTTATCTCTGGATTTGTTTTTAGGGGCTCCATTACGAACAAAATGGGGCCGTAACAATATTTGCGCTCTCTTGATACGCTTCATAGGTTGTAATTTGGGCACGTCCAGTTCGTTTTAGTAGTTATTTGGGGGACGGAATGTTCATGCCTGCTTGCTCGATTTGGATCTGGATTGGAGTTTAAATATTCATAAAATTCTTTGAACAATGAGTGATATACTCGAGTTTGTTTTATTACTGTGGTTTCGATAAGCGTAGATGAACTTTGTTAACAGGATAATGATCACTTTGAGTGGATTGGGACATATGCAGATATCTTTGTTTAATTATTTATAATTCTATTTTTTTTTTCTGGAAAAGTCATGCATTCGATGTAAAATAAAGCGATTCTATTTTGTCTACTAAGCATATTGTAATCACTCTCCTTCCCTCCAAAAAAAACTACGAATTATTGATAAAATTATTGAAATAACGAGTAAGGTTATTGAATAAGAAATTAATCAATAATTAATCACTTTCAGTTATAAAATTTCTTTCAATTATAAAAAATCTGTCTCTAATCTTTAGAGTAAAATTCTAAACTGCTAGGAAATTGTGAGTGAAATGCGTCTGGGCGAAGCTTATGTACTGAAAAACCAAACTAGCTATAAAGTTGAAATTCAGCATATGATTTTATGTATAGAATTATAGATCTTAGTCAAATTTTGAACTAAATAAGCCAAAGGGTTTTTCCTTAAATTTATAATAAATTTGGTCTAAATAATTAAAAAAACGTAGGAAACTAGATAAATTTATTTTTGTGTTTTATCATGTCACCTAAATTGCAGATTTGTATAGAATTTTTGAATCAGTGAGGAAACCACGGTGGTCTGGAAAATGAAATCTTGGCTTTAAAGCAAGGATTTCAAAACCCATTTTCACCAAAATAATTGCCATGTAAGTCAAGCGCTCTGCTAAATTTGTCGGGCTCAAATGTCCTCTTTTTAGTGTGGTGTGGAAGCTTAAAACCATGATTTAAAAATAAGATATCTATTTTGAAATCGAACTAGTCTTGCTTTGAAATGGTACATCTATATATCAAACTGAACTTCGATACAGTCCGCCAAAGAACTTCTTCTAAATGGATTGCGCCCAAAATTTGAAATTTTTTTTACTATATTTCGCATGTGAGAAAGTGAAAAATTAATATGTTAAAGAAAGATGATTGAAACTTTCCTCAAACTTAAACAAATTATTTGTGCAATGCGTTAATGCACGTAATGGAGCCTAAAATTGTACTATCATCTACTAAATAACTAAAAAAAATTAATGAAAAAAAGTAATTAAATATATGATTTTTATATTAATGCAAACAATTATTTGTACCGATCTCTTTGTTTCAAGTTTTTACGAAAGAAAAAGCAACAGATCATAATTTACTTTATTTTACTTTAAGAAAAAAACTGAAAACTCATCACTCCAATATGATTTATGTATGTTTCTACACATCCTCGGGCTGTAAGAAAAGCTTTGTATGATTAAAAATATCCCATTATAAATATAAAGTTTTAAGACATAGAAACAAATCAATTTAAAAATATCTTCAATTTAAAAGTATTTAAATATGTAAGGAGAATATTTAGAAATATTTACCTGAACGTAAGTAGGAAACTATAAAACTATTCTCATTCTGACAGTTGCTTTTAACATTAGGAAGCTGAAACAAAAGGAAGCTGGCAGCGGTGGGATTCGAACCCACGACTCTGAGGAGACTGGTGCCTTAAACCAGAACCTTAGACCGTTCGGCCACACTACCACGCGAGTTATAGCCTTGTATCTAGATACATAATTTCAATTACACGTTCAGTAACTGGTTCAGAAAGTAAACAATTAGTCAAGGTAAACGATATCAGATGGCGGAATTGAAGTTTCGACATTACCGTTTAAAAAAGTATATACCATTGATATATATATGTGTATGTGTGTGTGTGTGTATGTCTGTGCAATGATATTTTAAAATCTAATTTAAACTTAATTTAATAATTTTTATCTTAATTTAACCAATATTAACTTCATTCTAAACTGTTCTCTTAATTCCTGATCCAATTTCCCCCTCCTTTTTTATATATAATTAAGCTGCATGTGCTCTATAAAAATACTTACTTTTATAAATTATCACACTCCGAGTGATGGGATAAAAATAATTAATGTTTACCACATTCTTTTAAAGATCCCTAATATTCCCTTACCTAAATCGACACGTGTCAAAGAAATCTCCATTAGAATCTCATATTATAAAATCACAGAGGAAAAATATTTCGGTCTCTTTCGCTCTTTTGCTCTCGTATCGAGATGCAGACGAACGTATTTTTGCCCCCTTATTTTTAGTATCTTTGTACCCAAATTATATATATATATATATATATACAGGGTGTCTCAAAAACCTTGACTGCGACTTTTATTCCTTAAATATTGGTCGTAAACATATACTGTAAATTACAAAGTTGCTTAAAAAATAAGTGCAAAATGTTATGAAATCGATTAAAATTTTCAGGAGATTAAACTTTAAAAAATACAAAATTTTAATTTTAATACAGAACCGGTACAAAAAAATCCCCATCCTCTGATAAGGTCATGTACAAAATTTCAGAATTTTATCATGAAAACTCTGAAAGATAAGTTAAAAAAAAGTTGGTGAAGGATCAATCACAGTTTACAACTTTAATGCAGATGACGCGACGCAAGAATGCATCATAAGGAAATAAAATAGGTTTTATATATTTAGTTTTACAAATTTTAAAATTTATGCTTCCTGAAAAATACTTTGAAATTACATATCATGAATTACAAACTATAACTTAAAAATAGCATAATCAATGAACTTATGTAACATTTCCTTTAAGTAATCTTTCCTTATGTAATCTTTCCTTTATGCAATCTTTCCTTCAAGTTATTATTTCTACAAATTTTTAATACTTTTGAGCCAACAAATAGCACAATTATTATTTATTAATTCAATCATTACTTTATTTGTTAATTTGTGTACGATCCCTAAAACACGAACATCCGACATGATTTTTCCTCTTTGCGAACTCATATCCAGGCATCGAAAAGGCTTTAAGTCTGCATTTATGTAGTTTCATATCTTTGAGACTTTTTGTGACAAATTGCTGAAATTTTGTACATGAACTTATTAGAGGATGGGGCACATTTTGCTCATTGGGAATTCTTTTGTACGTATTCTTTTGTTCCGTATAAAAATTTAAATTTCACATTTTTTGAAGTTTAATACCCTGAAAATTTTAATCGGTTTCAAAACATTTTACACCTTTTTTTACGCAACTTTGTAATTTACAGTATATGTCTAAGATCAATATTCAAGGAATAAAGTCGCGGTCAAGGTTTTTGAGACACC
>JAPMOR010029352.1:173677-184204 GCA_026543865.1 Argiope aurantia
TAGTTATAAGAAAATTAAGTAAAAGAAATTTAATTAGTTATAAGAAATTTAAGTAAAAGAAATTTAATTCATCATTAGAATATTAAGTAAAAAAAATTGATTCTATGTAATAAATTTTTAGAAGAAAGAATTTATTTTCTTAATCCATAGCGTTTAACAAAATGATTAACTGAAATTAAAGAAAGAAATTTTTGAAAATGATTATGTGAGTAACTCACTCAAAAATCAAATTAAAAAGAATAAGAAACTCTTAATTTCTCGAATTGGAGATATTAAATTAATTAACAACTAATTCTAATTATTTCATTTATTTATTTATTTCTATTTTGGTATTTCTTAAAACGTCTGTAATTAAGAACTTTGAATTGAAATAAAATAATGAGGATTTACAAACAGAAACTTTTTTTTTAATTTAATGATCGAGAACATAATCATTGATATAATTTCATACATTTAAACTCTAAAACGCTGTTTAAAGTTTTAAAAAAATTCGTTTGACTACAAGGTATCATAATCATCTTTTGCATTTTTTTAGAAGGATTAATCTAAGATGACAATTTTTTCAATTTCAATTAATGTTAAATTTTATTATAATCACATGTGTAGTTAATGATTAAGATATTAAGCCTATTTTAAAGGTTTATTCTATTGGGATTTGAATTTTAAATCACTGTGTCTAATTAAAATTATTTCTTCGTACATTTTTTATATGATTTAATGTATTATGTATTTAAATGAAATTAAATACAACCAATACCCTAGCGAGCGAGTTGATTACCACAGCCGACTTGTCACTACTACTAATAAAGGGGAATATGTGTGTTTCGCACTTTAGAAGCCAGACCGTTCAACCTACAGCGAGCAAATATGGAATACATGGTATGGAGGTTGCAAATATGCATCTCGGATTGATTTTTTTTCTTTGAAATGTTAATTAATTAATTACAAATTAAGCAATATTTTGGTGTTTTTCCACAATAACTACCGAAATTTACAACAATTTCTTTTTGATTTTGCATCGTTTTAGAGTACAAAAAATTCTCTTTTGAATGGCATCAAATGAGTTGCCGTAAAATTTCAATTTTAGATTTAACTAAAATAAAAGTTGTTTTGGGGAATGTTTTACGACAATATATTAATTGTTGCAAATGACATCCATTTTGTTTCCATTCTTTTTACTAATATTATATCCTAATTTTTTTTCCATGATTGATATCAAGCTATGAAAATTCTGTTTATTTTTTCCATATTAAATAGATTTCTGTCAAAACCCCGCTTTTAATAGTTTTTAAATATTGTGGTAACAACAACAAATGTCAACTTCAGAAGTAAGCAATGATTATTTTTTTTAAAAAAATCGCTCATTTTTAAACAACTTTATGCTATTGCTCTTTTATTTTGACCTTTTGTATTTTTTCTGAAGTTGTTGTTGCTGTTTTAATGGAATCAGAAACATTTTTATTGAATAATCCTTTGATATCTTACATAAATCAGGAACATACTCTCTAATACATTCAAGAATTCATACAATCTCGAATGATTTTTCTTTCTGTCGTTATATTTTTTGCTTGCATGCTTCGATTCAATAAGCCTGTTACTGGATTAGTTGAAGATTAATCACTTCGTGTTCGAAACTTAACTTCAAACACTAGATAAAACGATATAGAAATAGAAAGACATATAGTAGAATGTACTCAACTGTATAAGTTCTAAATTAGTATTAATCACATCATTTTAAAAATCTCAGATCTAAAAATACTTATCCGAGAAAGTCTTAAAACCAGTTACATACACAAGATTCAATTGAAATTTCACATAGTCAGCAAATCGCGAGAAATGGCTAATTAATAATAGAGAAAAAGCACAAATACTCAAATATCCGATTTATACTTTAACTAACTTTCTTGATGTTATAGTTTCACATTTTTATTCTTCTTATAAGCTATATAGATTAATTAATGGAATCCTTCTTCCTTAACTTGAAACTGAGGAGGGAAAGCAATCGGCCAATTCAAATTCAATTTCAATTTGATGAAACGATGAAAACGGTTTGAATCTCAAGCCAGCAATGTTAAAAATTAAGGGAAAGTCATCTTTAAAAAATTGCCAAAGTTCAGCAAAACTTTGCATGACTATCAAATTGAAAAAAAAAATGAATTTTTCAAGGCGAAAAATTTATTTTTGTATAATAATTTTTTCCCAACTTATAATGATCAAGATTCGCATATTTTTAACTAATTAAAATTTTAAAAAATCGCTCCGAGATGTACATATTTGTGTCGTTTTATAAATCTCAATCACTCTAGTAGGGGCCGCGGTGACCTGGTGGTAAGGTCACCGCTCATAAGCCGTTAGGTTTCAGGTTCGAGATCCGATTCCACCGAAGAACCGTTGTGTAAGGGGGTCTGATGTACGCTAAATCCGAAAGCCCACCCGCTGGTCTGGAGTGGTGTGGAGAGAGGGATGCCAGCTCAGGTATCGTCCTCGTTATCTGACCACGGTTCAAAATTACGACGTCCGTCTCTAAATAGCCCTAGTGTTGCTTTACAACGAGACGTTAATATAACTAAACTAAACTCAATCATTCTAACCTGTAGAGCGCCAACACGCACACACTCTCTCACACAAACAAAACATTCCTTTTTATGATTAATAGAGATTACTCATAGAGGATGATCAAAATATGAAGATTCGACCTATTTTTCTATACTGAATAAGTTTCAAGTATTAAGCATGTCTTTAATACAAATTTTGAAATTATTATTAAAGACATGCTCTTAGTGAAAATCTCATAGTAAAATCACTGAAGAGAAACTTTTTCTCGCTTTTACTCTTGTGTCGCGGTGTAGACTGACGCATCTCTAATCGCTTTTTCTATGTACAAATTATTGCTTCCGGGATGAAATAAATCGGTTAATGTTCCAAAAGTTTCTTCTATTCGACCACGCTGCTGTAAACACACACACATTTATAAATATATACATACATATCAATAATTTTTGTTTTATTCAATATATTATTGGTTGTATCCGTTTTATTAGCTCAAAAAGGACTTGCCTGATATTCGGTCAAACCTCAAGACTGGAGTTAACTAAAACCATTAAAATAAGAATTAAAATATTCCCTATTTAGAAAATAGCACATCGATATTGTTTCTAAATAAAAGTAACAGCTCTTGCTACTTATATAAAGCGAAAGATCGAGAACTCTATTGTTACAATTCTGCCGATCTACAATTCGCTAACTCTCTTACTAGCATGCAATAAAATGAACACAGCAATCTTTAGTAATCTTGTGTACCATCTGTTGCGAAAGAAAGGCAACAAAAGTGCTTAATACTTTTATTGGGCAAGACGAAATTGATTGCTCTCACTGACTTCTCCCCCCAGAAACCATTCAAGTGACTAAATGGCTACTGTTCAACTCCGATTACAAAGGTCTGGAGAGGAGGGAAAACTTTAAAAAAAATAATAATAAATAAAAAAACGAGGGAGTATGTTTCATTCCATGTATTGATAATGTGAACAGAGTACCTACCTGCGGACCCCACTTGAAAAAATAAAACGCCAACTTATCTTTGATGGGTCCTGATTGGTTAGAAACGCGTGATGCGAGATCAAGCCGAAATACCAAAATCACTTAGGCAGCCATATTTGACCACATTAGTTATTATTTTTTATTACAAAGCTATTTATTTTTTAATCTTACTTTCGCTTTTACTATTAGTGAATAATTTATAATTCCATGCACAGAATTTTAAGCAAATTGAGAGTGAAGTGCTTTCAAAACATCGACTTCGCTGAATTTAATAATTACTTGATTATATTTAATCGACGCCTAATAATAAAAATGAAAACAGTTTATAAAAAATACACTTATTAACGCAAAATAAAGTAGAATCTTTTATCATACTCTTATTTTTTATTTCTAGTTTTCATTTTTTTCTTTTATAAACTATATTATTGAAAATTTTATAAGAATTATTTAATATATGTTATGAAACCCTGAAATTTTTTTAACATATATAGATAACATATAGATAATATCTGATACAAAATAACATATAGATAATTTTTATAAAAAATTATCCATAATTTTTAATAAAAATTAAATATAAATGGTTTGGAGTTCTTTTTTCCTACAGACGACAAAACTGGCCTTCTACAGGAGAAGCTGTACCGTGACCGGAGATGGCTCTTAAGATTCAACCATAATAACCGCCAGGGCTACTGTAGTGTACCGGTTTATCACAATTTTTCAAATGCAGAGTAGGCTTTCGTGTTTAAAAATAACATAAATGCAATTTCGAATCAAGTCTTAACTATTTGGCAACAGATATAATGTAGACAACAATGCTTCATTTTGGAAAAATACAACCCCGGAATTTTTTATCTAATATTTCGAAAAAAAATAACTATGTCTCAAGACACTATCCATCAGAGTTGATTTCATGCAGCGAAAATGTGCGTAATATTCATATTTTCCAAATCATTCAAAACTTGAAGTTTGGCTACATCGCTTAAAATATTTTTAACAAATAATATGTGCGCAATTTTTTCAAAAATTCCTTTTGTCAAATAGGAAATTTTATATAGTTTTTTAAAAAAAAGTTATATATTATAATGAAGGAAATAAAAACTTTTTATGAGAAGATTACGATTCCTCTGAATGAAAAAAACTATTTATCAATATATCTCTGCTAATAATAAAGATGAATGTGTGCATGTTGATGCTCAACAGATCAGGACATTTGAGCTAGAACTGTCAATCTCGGTACATAAATATATTTGAGGATGAGAATGTGCACTTCGGAGAGATTTTTTAAAACTCATAATTAATTTAAAATTCCTCGAAATGTTTAGTTTTTTTTCACTGTAGCTTCTAAAAATATTATATCATAATATTTTGAAATCATTTTGAAATTCAAAATGTTATCCTTCAAAATGTGCCAACTCTTGCCATATAGTTTTTTTCTCTAATTTAATTAATTTTTGAAAATTTTTTCAGTATATTTTACAATAAATTTCGTTGTTGAAGTGAAATTCAAATATCTTCATTGTTGCTACTAATAAATTCACTTTGGTATTTTTTCCCCCATTGTTGTTGATCAAGATTCGAAGACTCGGCTTAGTTTTCCATGTTGAGTAGGTTTCAGTATAAAGCATGTTTTTATCCAAATTTTGTTGTACTTACAATTAAAGTTTACTTTGAGAATTAAGTAATAATAATAAAAAAAAAGCAGTCGTTTTTAAACACTGCTTCGCTTTATGGTGATATAATTAGATAAGTTATAGTTATAAAGTTATAGACAGAAGATAAGTTATAGACAGAAAATTAATGAAACCCCTAGCTCATAAGTGCGGGATGTAAGGCTTGTTATATATATCAAATTTTGATATATAAATTATATACCAAAATTTGAAGTTCAAAAATTGAAGCAAAAATTATATACCAAAATTTGAAGTTCAGAAATTGAAGTAAAAATTGTATACCAAAATTTGAAGTTTTCCTGAGGAAACTATTAAGATAAAGTAACACAAAATATATAATTGACATTTTTAACAACCATTAATCACGAAGAACCAGCTAATTTTCAAAAGTGGTCAGTTTATACGGTAAATAAAACGGTTTATAAGAAAGCTTTTGCAACCCCTCCCACCGAAAAGGTTTCTCTTTATCATTTTAATTCCACGTGATAGCATAAAATCCTGCACTGCATCAAAAAATATGTCATTTATAAAATTTGCGGGTAAGCTATAAAAGAACAGAAACAGCAGGAACGGTCTCCCTAAGACTTTTTCTCTCTAATAAACTTGTCATGCTAGAGAACACTTTACATGACACTAGCTTACAATAATTACAAAATAATTTTTGGCGTGAATTGAATCCGTCGTGTCGTCCTTGGCAAGCTTTTTTGGCGATTAATTCCTGGCATTCGCTAATAGTATCCAAAAATTGAATTTGTGTTTTTTAGGCGCAGTTTCCCCAAAATGACTGAAGCAAATATTTGACACAAAACTGCGCTGGTAGTCACAAAATACCATAAGAAATTTCATATATTTAAGTTATCGTGTTTTTGAATTATCGCGTTTATTTGTTTCTGAAAGTTTCAGACCGACAGACAGTCAACCAGTTGTTTGTTTTGGCTGAAAATTTATTAGGTGTCTACACTATAGATGTTAAATCTGTACCAAATCTTACCTCTCGATAAATGTCTTTCTTTTGGTTTTGTAGTAATCGTGTTAACTTATATTTGAACATTCGGACAGACAGACTTCCACTGAAAAATTGCTTTATTTTGCTTAAAATTGGATAGAAATCTGCAAATTCGGTGTAAAGACCGTATATCAAATTTCATATTTCTAGCTCAAAGCGTTTTAGAGTTATCTTTGTCACGGACAGAAAGAAGGACATTTTCTAAAAATGAGTTTTTCGTACCCAGGGAGGTCTAAAATGCGGAGTTGAGGAGATACATCAAAATCTCGATGTATCCGTCGATAGTATTTGTGACGAATACTACACATTCTCTATACGACGTATGTGAAAGTGAAAGTGAAACAAGAATAAAAAGGATTTTTAAAGAGATATAATCTGGATATCTGATCGCTTAATGGTGATTAAAAACCACCAACACACGGATCTCCCATGAAGTGGTTATAAATGGCGGCACTTCGCAGTCCAGAAGCTGCCACTCTAGGTCCAACGGAGACAACCATCTGGCCTTACCTGGATTTTGTTTCTTTTTTTAAAACTCAGATGTGCATCTTTCTCCCTTGCGTAACAGCAACAGCTGTTGTGGTTCTTTTGTTTTTCGAGTGGTTGATCCAGTTGGTTTCGATCTTTTTTTTTTTCTTTTTTTCTCATTATTCCCCTTGCTCATTATTATTCCCAACGCTGCTCCCCTGATTCTTTATGATTAACAGTTTTTCTATTCTTTTTTTTTTTTTTCTAAACAGGCTACCGTTTTCGCGCTGTAACAAAGTTTCCGAAATCTTTTCGCTTTTCCCTCTTGCGTTTCTTCGAATTACGGGAGACGACGTGAGCGTGAAAAAGTTAAAGAAAAAAAGTTACACTTTGTGTGGTTATGAGTGTAACAATTTCAGCGAAAGATATTCTGGCTAAAAATAAGTATAGATGAGTAAATACCATATTATAATAATTCTTTGTGGAACAAATTAAGCTTCAATGTCAAGGTCACAAGACCGAAAACAAAAATTATGTCACGTGTAAAAAAAAAAAAAAATGTCCATTTCAGGAATAAAAAGGAAAAAGCAAAGAAAGAAATAAAACAATTTTTGGAAAGATATTAGTTCTTTTATGTTGCTTATTCGGAAGCTAAATATGACGAAGAATGCTAAAAGTAATATAGAGCACAGGACGTTTAATCTACCTTTTTGATCTTTTTATTTTATATAATAAACGGAACTTGTAAATATAAAATTCGATATATAGAAATTTTAACATACAGGAAAATATGTTGCAAATTGTGCAATATTTTTTTGCTAAAAGCAATTATGTATTGTTAGTTTTGTTAGCATAGATTTAAAGGAATTAGATTATTTAAGGCATCTATTTTTAAAATGTGCAAATACCATAGAATTTTTAAAAACTTTTTTTTTATTCTTATTTTTCGGTCTTTTTATTTACGTTTTTTGTTAAACAGGTCTCCTCTTTCACTTTGGAGGGCCATATTTCTTATAAGGAATCTAAAATTAAGCTGAATTTAAAACAATAATATTGCACTTAAGAATAGATTTAGAAGCTAAGAAAAGTATACGATACACCGGCAATTGTTTATTGCATTTTCGCAAAACAGTTTTGGTTTTCGGGGAATTTCTTTTGCAGTAAGAATCAGCAAAAACATTTTTTTATTTAATTTTTTTTCTTTTTCCTTCTAAAGAAAATGATACAATGATAGTTTCTTTTTGAGAGAAATAGAAATAAGAAAAAGAAATTTAAAAAAAAACGATGAAAATAAAATAAGAAATGATTCCTGACTTCGTTATAGGAGATATGGATTGATGCTTGATACAGCCAAAGAGTGATCTCTTAATAGATATTAGCTTTAAAGATTGTTGCCTCCACCCAAATTACTTGTTACCTACAACTTGTTAGGTAATTGTTGATTGTTAATTTGTACTTTGTTTATTAACCAGTTAACTGCATTCTACGTGCATATATCTCAATCTCAATCTTTGTTTTGGGGTTATTCGACGTGTATACATGTCGCGTAAATTTTTTAAAAATTATCCTTCGATATAAAAATCGAAATTTTAGTTAAATGTAATACAAATGCTATTTAATTGCATGTTTCATTTATAATACTAGTAAACTTGCTATACGTTTAAAAACAATTAGGTTAATTTTTTGGTATAGAAATTAGTCCCCGCTCACTGTATTGGTTTTTACAAAATGAGTTGATTATTTTCCCCAATTTATCGAAGATTGGTTGTACTTTACTTGTATATCAGGGTTTCCCTGTATTTTACTTGTATACTGGGTATTTCCCAATAACGATTTCATCAAGATAAACAAAATAAAGGCCCTATGAAAACTCTTAGTAATTTCTGTTTCTAGGAAATAATGGGATTTTTATAAGTTTAAAAAAAAAACTTTTCTTAGATTTTTTTCAAACCATTGTCGATCAAATACAGCTGCAAAACGTACTTCACTTCAGAAAAAATTTCTCCAACTTTATACCAGCTTCATCATCAATATTTACATTTGCATCTTTTGCAATATTTTTTGGTAGTTTTTAAATTTTCAATAACAATATCTCTTTCGACAATGGACTGAGAAATTTTATCTAATAAAAATGGAATCTTAATCGCTCTGCTACGATTTTTTTGCTAAATTTACTATGCGACTGTTTGTATTCTGTTTGACGTGTAAACACGCCATCGTTTACTTTGATTCGGGTGGAGTTTTTAAAAATAAATTTAGCAGCTAACTGGTTAAAGCGTTATTAAAAAGTAAGGACTTTTATAAAACTTAAATCATCAATTTTACTATCAGCCTTGATTGATAACAAGAGTTTCATTCTATTCTTGCTTTTATATATTGCGTCATACTTTTATTAAGAAAAAATTTATATTTTTAGTTTTAAAAATATAAACATTTCCTTTTTAAGTGCGTTTTTTAAATCGTTATAACCTCAAAATTCTATTCTTGTTCAGCGCTTGATTTTTATTTGCTTTTAATTACCTTTCTAATAATAATTCATTTGCTTTTCTAATAATAATTACAAATTATTTTTCTAATAATAATTTTGTTGTTTGAGTTATCTACTTCTTTCGAATAAATAATTTGTTTAAAGTAAAATATGCTTTTTCTCCCCTTGAAAATCTTGTGATTCTTGTATACTTATTAACCCTTATAAGAAAAGATAAGTAAATGCATTTGAAATCCTTTTCTCCCAGGGCTTGGTAAGAAATAATATACATAGGGAGTTAGAAAACAAAGCACATGTGTATAATTTCGACAAGGTAGAATAATGGGCTAAAATTGAATGATGCTGTAAAGATGAGATATTTTGTTTCATGTTGATACAAGTACCATTTTGATAATATATTTTATGTTTATTCAAGTATCCCTTCGATATTTTATATTATCCTGATGCAAATATCCTTTATATACATTGTACCATGTTGATACAAGTACAACTTTGATAATTCCTATCTTACTAAAACACAACCACCCAATTCTAACTGAAACTGGTAACTGATACTAAAATGAATATGATTCCAAATTTGGGTTTCGCTTCTTCGCAAGAGGCGGTGACCTTGGTATTTTGACTGTGATTGAAGGATGATTGAGAAGAGAAAAGAAAAAATAAAAGAAGGGAGAGGGGGTTCTTCAGCAGTATGCTCACCATTAGACGAAATAAAGGACAGTTATGGATAAGGATGAAATGTATGTAATTAAAAATATCATCAGGCTTGCTAATAGTGCCGACGAAGTAAGACGGTGAAGTATAGGATATCGGCCTAATATTTTAATTCAAATTTATACGATATTATCACCCGAATGAAGTTCGAAGAGATTGCCACTCGGTTTCAATCGAATCCGAGCACTGATACTAAAAACTTGATCCACTTTGTATAATTGTATCAATTTTGTGTACTTGACATTTTTGCATATCTGATACAAAGTATCAAGTTAATTATTTATAATGTATTAAGTTAAAATTATCTTCCAATATATAAAAATTTTATTCTATATGTATAGAAAGAAGCTGCTTTTCTATTGAAAGTCGAAGAATCCCACCCTAAAAAACTCGATATATAGAGATTTTCGATATATAGAAATAACTTAATACAAGTAATTTAACTGATAATTAAATTAACTAATGATTTCCATGTGGTAGCAGTGATCTCGGGAATACAGTAGCGATGATTTCGGAGATTACTGCCCCCGATAATCCCCACGTTTTGTGCCTCGTCCAGTCTGAAAAAGCTTTCTGTTTGTCTACGAAAAATAACTCAAAAACGCAGCACGCTAAACTGAAATTTCGTTTGCAGTAATACC
>JAPMOR010029352.1:216428-235239 GCA_026543865.1 Argiope aurantia
GCGTTTTTTTAAAATTATTATTATGTGAGAATATGATGTTGTTTTGGATTGAGGTTTTTGAAGCGATTTGAAGGCAACAAACTTTTGAAGCCTCAAAATGCGTAGGCAACAAATTATCCTTTTTTTTTCACTTCATCATACATCATTCACTTGTAATATTAGTACGCTTTATACTACCAGTACACTGCCCACACTTCGAAGCGGAAGTTGAATATACTTATTCTAATATTTAGTTATAAAATTTTTTTGTATGTGTGTGGGTAAAATCGAGTTTTTTCAGGAAAGACGCATATACAGATAAACTTAAAAAACAAAACCTTATATCAATGTAAATTTGATCTAAGTAATCAGAGCCGTTTCCGAAATACACGAAATAAATTTTTATAACTGCAAAAATTGCTCGTTTATAGTTATAAGATTTAATAAGACAAGAGGATTTTTTAAAAATTTTTAGTTGTAGGAAGTAAGGACTATAAAGTAAGAAACCTTCGTGAAAATTTTGAAATGTACAGTTTAATGAGCTTTGTTTAGTTTATTTCTATATATCTGTTGTCTCTCATCTTGGTTAAAGATATATATATTTTGAAAAGAGTAAAAGAAATGAATCGACTAATTATTTAAATCTAATAAATGAACTGTCGGACGATAATATTAAACCACACAAAATCATTCCAGAAATGTGAAATAACATGCAATCGTTAAAGTGCATCTGCTTCGGACCTGCCACTCATTTAACGAAAAAACAACTTCCCGACAGTAGATAAATGTGAAAAATAAATAGAAGTTATGGCCTAGGCGGGATGCGACTGAGGCCTCCTACTGGCGCCAACGAATCGAGATAGGGAAGCTGGGAGATAGGCAGGCATTCGATGTTTACACGCTTAAGGATGCTTTACAAATATCTTGTGCAAGCTGCTTTCAAGCAAGTTTTTATTCCTAATTGTCTTGGAGCATATAAAACAGTGAAAATGTTTTTCTTTCTGGTATGTTTCTACATTAAGATGCCATTTGTATAACAGGCGTGAACTGAAATAATTTTGGAGTCATTGAAAGCAGAATTATAAACATTTTTTTTTATTAAAAAGAACGTGGACAGGAATTTGATGGATAATTTTAAAAATAAAAACCTTGAGAGGGTGACAAAACACAGAAACCTGGTAAAAAGTAATCTAACAGGAATTCAGCATTTTTTTAAAATACTTGACAATAAGTCAATGATGGCATTCTTGAGATTAATAAAGTTTTTCAATTTCTTGTGACTTTCTTAAAGTATCAATATCTTCTTTTTCATCTTCTAGAAGACGCATCTGTCTAGACTGGCTGTTATTCTTCAAATAATATTTCGTATATGACATAGATTATTAGACTAGTATTAGATTCGTATAGACATAGTATTTGGCATTCGTATTTGACATAGATTAGCTATCTAAAATTATGGTAGGATGGCAATGATGTTTGGAAACGGGAGGGGGTGGGGAGACTAGGAATGAATTCCCATATAAGTTTCGGCATAGAAAATCTGACCATGCCAAAGAATTTCGAAGTTCCGCCGAAGTTGTTCTGTAGTTTAAAAAACAATTGATCTTAATAAAAAGACATAATTATTGTAAAAAGGAATAAAATTTAAAATTGCAATAATATGAATCTCTATGCTGTTGAGGGTCGAACATTCTTTAGATTAAAAAAACAACAACCGAAGTCTAAAAATAAGGTGGGGGGGATGCCGGTTTAAGTATCGTAATAGAGAATCCTGACCAGGGTACCAATTAGGATATCGGTTCCAAATTACCTTTCTGTAGCTTCAAAAGGGAACGATAATTAAATTACATGATGCAACATGGAGCTAATTCTAAACAGCATTTGGAGTTAATTTTGTTGTGGAGTTTTGGAAAATGGCACAGAAAATGGCTATAAT
Organism: Argiope aurantia; assembly: GCA_026543865.1. Taxonomy (NCBI): domain Eukaryota; kingdom Metazoa; phylum Arthropoda; class Arachnida; order Araneae; family Araneidae; genus Argiope; species Argiope aurantia. Next base: position 218,344 of record JAPMOR010029352.1, read on the forward strand.
GATGAATTTTCTTTGAATTATTAATTAGAGTATTCGAAGTATGTTGAAAAACGTATTCCAAAGATTTTATTTTGAACAACAGATCATACACTTTCTATAATGAATTCACTACCCATAAATTAGTAGTTGGTTCTTAATTGCATACCCACATTCATATCATATTATTTTAATTCATATTCTTGCAATATATGAAGTATGATGAACAAACAGATTGTAAGGGTTTGCTTTTGAACAGCATATTGTATACTTTCTATAATGAATTCACTATCCATAAAATATTAGATGATTCTTGATTGCATACCTACATTCCAATCATATAATTTGAATTCATATTATTGCAATATATGAAGTATGTTGAACAAACAGATTGCAATCATTTTATTTTGAACAATGGATTTATTTTCTTTAATGAATTCACTATCCATAAAATAATAATTCGTTTTTGACAGTATACCCACATTCTAAACATATTATTTAAATTTATATTATTGCGATATATGAAGTACGTTGAACAAGCAGATTGCAATGGTTTTATTTTAAAAAGCAGAATGTTTTATTTTGAAAAATAGTTTTATTTTCTATAATGAATTTATTATCAATAAAATAGTAATTGGTTCTTGTCTCCCTTCCCACATTCTCATCATATTATTTGAATTATGATTGCAATATATGGAGTATGTTGAACAAACAGATTGCAATGGTTTTGTTTTGAAATGCAGAATGTCTTATTTTGAACAATGATTTTATTTTCTGTAATGAATTCACTATCCATAAAATAGTAGTTGGTTCTTGAATGCATACCAGCATTGAAATCGTATTATTTAAAATTTAGCTAATGTATTGCTGTAGACAATAAAAAACAATTAAAGTTTTGCAATTTTTTTTTTAATTTGGTTCCTAAAGTAAATTTATAACGCACACCTATCATCATAATGCGTTTCCAGCTAATGAAAGTAAGGTGTTGCAGAACTGGATATACGCGCAAAAACCCTTTATTATCTTCACCAACGAAAACATTAAAAAATATATATTCTGAATAAAAGCATTAAGCTCCGAGAAATAATTAAAATTTCTTTTTCACCTTTCTTCATTCTTTTCGGAAGTGCAATTTCATATTTTGTGAGCAAAACTAAACGAACGATTATCGCAAGTTCATTGTCTTAGAACAAAAGACGGTATTAAAATTCCACGTCTGTGAGAAGGTTTCACAGTTCGACGTCCCCGTTTAAATAGAACGCTGATTGAAGAGCAAATTCAATTGATTACAGCTTTCGCAAGAAATAGTTATCGACCTTATGTAAACCATTATTTCTTTTCAAGAATATAAGTTTTTGCGCGAAATGTGAAATTTATTACTTTTTATTTGGGGGGAGGGGGATTTTAATTTCAATTTCATTGGTGTTGAATTTAAACATAAAGTGTAATATGTTATGAAGAAAAGAATCAAAGAGGCTGTTAAGAAGATTGCTTCTTTGTGGTTCTATGGGCAATCAAATGCAAACAATATTTTCTAACAAATTTTCTAAACGGAGGGGTTCTAAATCGTTTAGAATTTATAGCAGGATAAAAATTTTCCTCATTAGTCTAAACTGTCAACCATTCCCTTTCAATAATTTCATTTAATCTTAAAATTTTCTATCTTTCTTATTAATTTTGGAATTTTATTTAATTTACAAGCCACTTTCTACGACCGGTTGTTTGTCGAATTTATTAATGATATTAATTTAATCATTAACTAACTCTGATGAAACAAAATACATTTTAAATTACACTTATATGATAAATTTAGAGCATTCTGATTGGTTAATTATGCTTGAAAAATGACAAAATCAATTAGCAAAATCAACCCAGTTATTGAAGCTGGGGCTCTATCAAATGTTGTTTCATGATGCATCCTCAAAAAAGGAAGGAACCATGGAAGAAATTAACAATGATTGATGACGTATCTAAAAATCATAAATTTTCATATAAAATAGAAATTGAAAAATCAATTGAGGCCCTACCGAGGTTTTCCTTTAAAAAGTATACACAGTGAAATTGTGTTTTCAATATTTCTCTCGAAACTGAATTGTTTGTTGGGGAGGGGGGGGGCGAGAGAGCCAAAAGGATGACAAAGATAAATCAAAATCTGAGCTAGACGGATGAAATGTGGTCTACAATTTTTATACCAAATATGTAGATTTCTATCAGATTTTTGTACAAAATCCGTTCACAATAGGTCTGTCTGTCCGGTTGTTCGAATCTATGTTAACACGATAAGTGCGGAACAAAGAGAGTTAGACGAATAAAATTCTGTCGACAGATTTTCAGACAGATAGTACAGACACTTATCAAATTTTGAGCCAAATCCAACATGATTGTCTGTATTTTGAGAAACATGTAAACGCTATCGCTCAAAAAGGCAATAACTTAAATATATGAAATTAGGTATGGAATTTTGTGACTTCAAGTGCAGTTTCCTGTGAAATCTTTGTTTCAATCGGTTGAGAAAACGTATCTAACGCACAAATTTGATTTTCAGATACTATTGATGGTATGCTAGGGATTAGTCGCCAAATAACTCGCCAAGAGTGACACGATAGATTCAGTAAAAAGGCTAAATTCACGCCAAAGGTTAATATCTTTGAATTATTTGATCCCAATGCGATGCAAAGCGTTCTGTGGTATGACAAGTTTATTAAACAATATGCGAGAAAGTTTTGGGGGAGATTGCTTCAGTAGGTTATTCAAGTGATTTTTAGCCACTTACATCCTAGTCATTCCTTCATTATAATACCTTCTAATTGCTTCTGTTGACTGCTTATCCTACCTGTTACTGCTATCTCAACATCAATATCGAAACTGTTTGAAGTTTAAACTCTCAGTGGTCACATTTTGTGGTCACAAGACATATTTGGAGGGAATATATTCGACAGAGAATCAACTGACTCATGCCACAGCGCCATTGGGTCTGTAAGTTTGCATCGATTTTGAAATAAAGATTTAAAATAAACTATTTCAACATTTATGAGATGTGGTATGTTATAGAATTCGAATTTCTAACAGTTAGTTGGATTTTCTCAGTATTTAAAACTATAATGACAGCTATTTTATAATCTATGCACCACAAAATTTATTATGATAGCACATCCTAAGTCTGAAAAAGAAATTAAAGTGAAAACATTGATATATTTATATATTTAAAATAATTAGGGAAATCAATGAATCAGTCTCCCAACCTGATACAATTTTGAAAGATTTTATTTCATGTGAAATTTTATAATCCTTTGTTTTTTTATCAATGGTCCTGTAACTCTTTCCACCCTCTATCGCTCTCCAATTTCTAGACGATTCATAAAAATTCTAATTCACTGTACATTTTCTATGAAGAAAAGAAAGACCTCGACAGAGTTCCCTAATCATAACCATGGCACCGATTTTGCCATTTTCTTTTTTTCTTTTTCTTTTTCGTATACAACATCAGTGAAAATATATTGTTATCGTCAAAAAAATTCGAACTCGAGATTTTGACAAATCTCCACGCTTTAGCCCTCCCTGAGATTGAAAAACACATTTTGACATTAGGTTTCTGTATTTCCGTCTGTGTGTCTGTTTATCTTGACAAAAATAACTTAAAAAGGCTTTGAACCAGAACGGATGAAATTTGGTATGCGGTCTTTATCGCAAATTTGTATTTCTATCAAATTGTGAGCGATGTCCTGTCTGTCTGTCCGGCTATTCGAATATAAGTTAACACAATGACTTCAGGACAAAGAAGGTTATATTAAATTCAGTACACTGATTTAACATCTGTAGCGTACACACCTATCAAATTTAGAACCAAATCGAACAAGGGATTGATTGTCTGTCGGTCTGCAATTTTAGAAATACGCAAACGGGATAACTCAAAGATGCAATGATTTAAATATATCAGATTTGGTGTGGGGTTTTGTGACTACGAGTGTAGTTTAGTGTCAAATTTGCATTTCAATTTGTCTGGAGTAACGCGTCTGAAACATAAATTCGATTTTTGGTTTAGTTTAGTTACATTAACGTTCCGTTTTAAAGCAACAGTAGGGTTATTTTGGGATGTACCTCGTAATTTTGAACCGTGGTCAGATGATGAGGACGACCCCTGAGCTCGCACCCCCTTCTCCACACCACACCAGAGGGAGGACGTTTGGTCATGACGGATTTAAGTGCAACAGACCCCCTTACACGACGGTTCTTCGGTGGAATCGCGACACGAACCTGGAACCCTACGGTTCAGAAGCCGAGACCTTACCACCAGGTCACCGTGGCAAGGCCTCAACAAACCAAAGTAATCTTTTTGTGAATGAATAATTTACGTATCACAGTTAAAACGTGAATAAATCTCTGTTTTTGTAATATTACTAAAAATACTTCACTGACCAACACTGAATTGACTATAAACAGTCATTCATAAGATACCGCTAGTTTACGGCAGCGATCTCACTAATTCAAGGTACAAGAAACTGCTGTATGACGCATTGCATTATTACATATTCAAGTCTTCATTATCCTGTCAGGAAGGAAAGAACACTCGTTCCTTTAAGATAATGCAATCCATCAACTGTCGGAAACAAATTATTCATGCAGGCTACGATAAGTAATTGTCGTTTGCTTAACTTCCCAACCCACCATGGTATATCTGCAAGGGCATCCTCACAAAAAAACTCATCCCCCTACTAGATTAAAAAGAGGGGAAACGAGCGATCTTAGAACAATGGGTGGTTGGCTTCCTTTTTCCCGTATAACCCTCTCACTGCATCTTCTGGAAGAAGGATTTCCAGTTCAACATCTGCGTCCGTTAAATCATTTCTGACATCAGCTAGAGGCTTAGGAGACTTGTCATATGCAAAGATGTTGATATGATTCTTTTCATAGGTAGTCATATGCAAAGATTTAATTTTCATTTCATAAAATTTATTAATGTTTATTCATCATGATTATAGGAAATCTGATGATTCTTTGCGTAGGGAGTCATATTCAAAGATTTAATTTTTATTTCATAAATTTTATGAATGTTTATTCATTATGATTATAAGAAATCTGATGACTCTTTTCATAGGGAGTTATGTGCAAAGATTTCATTTTCATTTCATAAAATTTAATAATGTTTATTAAAAAAAATTAAAAAATTTTCCAGATTATAGCAGATCTGATGACTTTTTGCATAGGATGTCATATGAAAATATTTCATTCTTATTTCATAAAAATTACTAATGTTTATTCATCATGATTATACCAAATCTGATGATTTTTTCTATAAACAGTCTGTGCAAAGAATCATCAGCTTTATTATGAACATGATGAATAAACATTAGTAATTTTAATGAAAAGAAGTTTTGTTAAATGGCAGGGTATTATAAGCATTTAGAAAGTGGAATATTTTTTAATAGGGTTGCTGAAATTTTAATGAACAAATGGTGGCAAATTCAAGTCTTGATTTAATTTTGGGACACCCTTTGTAAGCAAAACCGTTTTACCTAGAATTACCACAAAGTTGGCACAAACAAGCTTTGGAGAGTAGGGCTTTACACTTTTAAACAGATTTTCTAAAATTTTAGTTAAAATATTAATTAATTACAAATTAATCGACAATCGGAATATAATTTTGGTCAAAAATACTTTCTAAGTAACTATGGCCTAAACTATCAGCTATCAAATGTTTTTTTTAATAAGGTTGTCAGCACTTTACTGCACGGATGGTGCAAATTCAAATCTTGCTTTAATTTTGTGACACTCGTTAGAACGTAGAACCCAATGCATGCAAACACTTTTTAAAAATAATAAAGATCCACATTACTTGAGATTTCTCATATTATTAGAGAGCGTTCAATAGCGCAAAACACTAATTTGTTAGATAAAATTCTTAAATTGATATATTCTATTTTGGTCAAAGTATTATTGTATTCTATGTTTAAGTATTAAAAATTCATTAAAAGAAAATAAAACGAATATAATTACATTTTCCAAGAAAGCAATTATTAAATTTGTATCACTAAAATAAAAAAAAAAATCCTTAAAACTTTTCTTTTATAAAATTGCTTATCCGCACCCATTAGCGTCAACACATCATTCAAGGAAGTTGAAAAGGCTTATTAATTTTTCCTCCCTTAGAAGGAGCGTTTAATTAATTAAGCTACCGATTTCTAAGAAAAATAGAACTTAATAAGCGAGAACGGAAAGTTAAATGCATCTTAAGCGATCGTGGAATACATTTACTTCTTTTAATAAGTCTGAGATTATTTTTAGTAATGCAGAATTGATTAAATCACACATAGAAGCCATTCATGCGTGAGATGAATGTTCAATCAATAAGTTGTTAGTTTTAGGGTGAATTTTATGGGAGAAATACCGAAACAGCGCTTAATGAAATCAATCGGGTATATATTTAGTAAAGGAATATTATTTTATCATCGATTTTTTTAATTAAAAATGAGACTATCAATTTTTTACTTGGTTTATGGAGCTGCTTATGTAAATGCTATATTTTTTACTTCAAAAAAATTAACCATAATGATGTTATTTTAAAAATGTTCGATCCTTAGTTTTTAATGAGTTTTGATAGATGTTTTAAAATCTGTAAAGAATATTTACCAATATGCATGTAAATAAGACTATTAAACCAGGTGGACAGGTCTGAATAACAATTTCTTGCATACTCACCTTCCATGGCATTGGTGTACAGTAGTTACGAAATATAACTTTTTGGCATGAATTTAATATTTTTAATGAATTTACCTTGTCATACTTGGGGAATTATTTGGCGATTAAGCCTCGGTATACGTTAAAAGTAACCAAAAATCGAATTTGTGTTTTAGACAAGTAAAACCAATAGTAATAATTTCGAAATCGATTGAAACAAGGATTTGACACAAAACTGAACTTGTAGTCACACATTTCCATTCCAAATTTGATATATTATTTAAGTCATTGCGGTTTTCAATTATTGCGTTTACTTTTTTTCCTGAAAATTCAGACTGATAGGCAGTCAACTCGTAATAGGACTTGGCTCAAAATTTGACAGGTGTCTACACTAAAAATTTTAAATTTTTGTACTAAATTTTATCTATCTAGCTCTATTCACATTTTAATTTCTGAGTTACTTATATTCGAAGAGCTGGACAGACAGACGTAACATCGGGCTACAATAGCTAAGAAATATTAACTTTTGATCTGAATTCAGCATTTTTACTGAATCTTAATCTGAATTTTTACTGTTTCGTAAGGTACAGGCCACAGACAATAAATCCTGTTGGATTTTCCCAACATTTGGCAGATGTCTACATTATAGATGTTAATTATGTTTACCGGATCTTACCTATGAAGCTCGCTTCGTTTTGTAGTTATCGTGTTAATCACATTCGAACAGCGGGACTTTTCCTGAACAGATTTTACTCAAAATTCGATAGAAATCTGCAAATTCGGTGTAAATTTCAATCATCTAGCTCAATTTTTTTTAGTTATCTTTGTCACAGACAGACAGACATTTTCTAAAAATGTGTTTTTCGGACACAGAGTGTTACAAAATGCGGAGATTCATCAAAATCTCGAGTTTAAATTCTTGCCGTTGCTATGCTTTCTCTATATTACGTATAAGAGAAAGTAAAAAAATGTTGCAAATTATCTGCATGAAATTTTTGACATGGGTGTCACAAATATTGTTAATTCACAGTAAATTTCTAAGCCAATCCCATCAGCAAAAAAAAAAAAAAAGTAATTTTTACACACATATTTTTTCGATAATTATATATTTTTGATATCTTTAACATGCTTGCTGTCATTTATGTGTAATGAGTCGATACATCCGGTATTTTCGGAATTAAAATTCTCTCATATAAAATGTTGTTCAAGTAGAAATTTCTTTTGTATTTAATATTATAATATACAAAACCTTTTTAAAGACATATATAATGAAATAAAAAAATTAAAAATAATTATAGGGTAGTTCAAAGTCTTAATTTTTCCCAGCGAAAGAGTATCTATAAATTTTCGTTATAAAATCATCTTCGTTAAATTTTCTAAAAAATTAATAACAAATTAAAGAAAAGTTAAGAAATTGATATTGTAGGTTGGAAAATAAAAATGGTATCATTGAAAAGATAAATTTTTTAAATTTAAGATGGTGTAAGTATTTTTTGGAATAATTTCATATGAAATTTCTATATGAAAAAAAGTCAAAATAGTGATTAATTTCTCATAGATTAAAGCTGTTGTTTTGTCGAATATGTGTTTCGGTTGCTCGTAAGGTTTTTACTTTTCTTACCTCCGTTTAAGCAATTGACTTATGTCTGTTTTTAGGCATTGTTAATAAACACTATGAAGCAAATGAAAGCATTGTAAAAGTATATGTATTAAAATAAAATAAATATTTAGAGAGTAACTGAAAATTAGTTCTAATTTTAATACATTTAATTTTTTTAAATATCATATATTGTTAAATAAATATTGTTCAGAAATAACATTAATATAATTGAAATGGTAATTTTTTAAATTTTAAGATGAATTAAAAATATTACTTCTGGAATAATTTCCTCTAAAGTATTTATAGAGGGAAGATGAAATTTTGATTAGATTCTAATTTATTGAATTTTGAATTAATATTGTAATTAATATCGAAGCTTACAAATTACAACCTCTTTTCACCAGTAAAATTTTAATTTTGTTATTGAATATCCATTTGTTCATAATCATTATAATGAAATTTGTTTCATACTGCTACTATTCAGTTTGTCTTTAAATAGATTACTTAATTTTTTTTTGTAACAATGTAACATTTTAAAAAGCCGCATAGTTAATTTTACAATTGTCGCTCTGTTAAATTTTATATTTTATTTAGCTCGTCCACTAAATGAGTGGGTTTTGAAATATGTAAAAAAAAAAAAAAAAAAAAAAAAAAAAAACAGTTTCAAAGCAAATGAAGAAATTCAATATTTTCGCAGAAATTAATATCCAGTCAACCCTAGCATACAAGAAATGGGTAAAAATTTATGACAATATATTGTTAAAAGACATTTAATTATTTATGTATTCGAAAAAAAAAAGAGCTAATAAAGTTATTTTATAAATCTATAATCACAGAAAATTTTTATTTACTTGTTACATAAATTAATCTTTCAGTGATACTTATGTTAATGATTTTGTCAACGTTTTTTTTTCCTAAGAAATCTAATTATCTTTACGAGAGTTTCTTCTTGAAAAGTTAATAGAGTTTCATAGTATCACTAAATAACTCTAATTACCAACAGTTGCAATAAAAATATAGTTTTTTTTAAATTGAAAATATGCTTTTGCCAGACGTTTTGAATAGCATTTCTTTTAAATGAACGTCATGATATATTCTTTTCACAAGCTTAATTAATTTCTTGAAAACGTTTGCCGATTATCGACAGTTACAGTGAAATCAGTCATTGACTTTCTACTGTAAATTTGTTTTTGTCAATCTTGTTTCATATTGGCATAAAATTAACCAACGAGAATAAATGAACAAGAATTTTATAATAATCAGTAGACATTTTCTTCAATATTGTTATTACAATAATGGCTTTTGATTTTTTACTTTCTCATATAAGTAGTATAGAGAAAGTACAATAATCGTTAAACTCGAGATTCTGAAGAATATCTACGTTTTAAACTTGCCTGAGTTCGAAAAACTTTTTTTGGAAAATTTACGTCTGTCTATCTATGACAAAGATAACTCAAAAACACTTTGAGTTAAACGGTTGAAATTTGGTATACAGTCTACACTACATTTGCAGATTTCTATCAAATTTTGAGTAAAATCTGCTCAGAGAAAGTTCGTCTGTCCGGCTGTTGAATATAAGTTAACACAATAATTACAAAACAAAGAGAGCTAGATGTATAAAATTCGGTACACAGATTTAACGTGTATAGTGTAGACGCCTGTCTAATTTTGAGCCAAATCCAACAATGAGTTGATTGCCTGTCAGTTTGTACTTTCACGAACATGTAAACGCGATAGTTCAAAAACGCAGTGCCTTAAATATATGAAATTCGGTATGAGATTTTGAGACTACAAGTGCAGTTTGTTTCAGTCGGTTGAGAAAAACATGCCTAAAGCACAAATTCGATTTTCTAATAATATTAACGGCATACTAAGGATTAGTCTGCAAAAAACTCGCCAAGAGTGACGCGATTTATTCAGTAAAAATATTAAATTTACGTCAAAAGTTAATATTTCGTAACTATTGTACGCGAATGCCATGCAAGGCGTTCTCTGGCATGGCAGCTTTATCAGAGAAATAATTGAAAAAATAATTGAAATCGAAATTTTGAGCGTCTGAAATTTTGTATATTTTCTCCAATTTTGTCGTTTTTTGTTAAATTTTGAGCGAAATCCATTGAGGAGTCTCTTCGTATTGGCTGTTCAATTATAAAAGAACTTGATAACTTCAAAATGTAAAGATCTAGACAGATAAAATTTGGTATACAGATTTAGCTTCTAAAATGCAAATTCTTACAAAATCTTGAATTAAATTTGCCAAAAAGTTGACTTTTACCTGTCAGTGCATTCACATACATGTAAACGAATTATCGTATAACGCAATGAAACTTTGTATTTTATCTTGTGACTATAATTGTAGTTCATATTTCCGTGGTGTCCAAATGGTGTCCAAAATATGTATTCTCGCGACAAATTCACTAAAAATATTAGATTCGCGCGAAAGATCTAGATTTCTTAACATTCACCAATATTATTCAAGGGATTCCCAGTCTTATCCAAGATTCCCAATTCTTCGCGGAGAAGGGAGGGGGAGACCTTTATTGAGGAGTCTGCGAGGAAGTTTCAGTAAGACCATTCCCGTTGGTTCACAAATATGGGTGAATTTCATGCTTGTAAATTGGGTATACTTTTTATTTTATGTTATGCGAAATTTATGCAGAGAAAGTATAGATTTCGTTAAAAATCTCCTCTAATTATTCATAAAAAATGAAATTATATCCATCTGTTTGGGAACACGGTAGCTCAAAAATGTTTTGAACTGGATGAATGAAATTTAGTATGGTCCCTCAAATTTTGAACAAAATCCATTCGATGCAAATTTATCTGTTTGAGTACAGGTGAACACGTTAATTATAAAGCGTAAAAAGCTAGACACATAAAACTTGGCGCGCAGTATTATCATTGTGTGCAAATATATCAAATTAAAAAAAATCCATGAATGATTTGAACGTCTGTCGATCTATACATTCATTTGTACGCAAATGGACTACTTGGTATGCGATTTTTTTTATTAAAATTTAGTTCGTGTCAAATTTTGGTTTAAATAGTTCGAAATAAAGAACATTTAAAATATATACATGGTTTTCTTCACTATATATGTGTTCAAAATAAAAATAACTATATTGAAAATAAAAATCTGAGCACTCGTGGCGTTCTCGACCTCGTTACATGTTCAAAATTTTTTGCGGGTGAGAGGGGAAATAACCTGTGAAATTATATCTTTCTGATATAATTTGAAAATTACATAAAACATATTTATAACTTCCAACGGAATGCAAAGGTTTCTAGTTCCATACTATAACGCAAATTAAATTTGTTAAGAGTGAAAGACAAATGTTTGGGCTCATGACAAATTCAGTTAAGGTAGCATTGAATTGAGAAGAATTGTTATTATTATTATTTTGTATCTCAGATAGAAAAAAAATTAATTTAATTGTAAATAAATTAACAATTGCAAAAAAACATTACAAATTTTTTAACGTAATCTAAATATTTAATGCAAAGTTTGTAAGACCTCAAGAGTTGTGAAGCAATCAATCATTCGAGAAAAAAATCATCCGCACCAATCTGTAAGTAAATTCGGAAGAAAAAAAAATTGCGTAATAATGTTTTGAAATTTAAATGTACTTGATCTTAATTTGAATAATTCGAGTACATTACCATTGTAAATTTAATGAAAGCACAGCATTTTCTTACCTAAAAAGAACCGATTAAATGTGGGCTCATCGAAACTCCTATTCCTATTCTCATCAATTTTTCAATCTGGCCTTGCGTGAAATTATAATATATGTACAAAATTATTAATTTTATACTTAATACAGTACGTAGTCGAGACATTATACATAATATTCACGAATAACGATTTTTTTATTGTAAATTAACGAATCTTCTCTGTGAAAAGAATAAAGATTTAATAAACTAAAAACCTGATAAATAGAAAAAATAACATGATTACATGATATTTTGTTCACAAGAATTGCAAATATACTTCAACAATGTTTCATACTCCTATTAAAAAGGAAACTACAGTAGGCTATGTGTTATCCGCAACTGTTAATCATAAAATATTGTTTAAAAAATTAATCGCAAATAAAACTAAAGTTTTCATGGAGACTTTTAGTTTTTCCGAATCTTTCCCTGCATTCTCTTAAATAAAAATGTCATCCTCTTTCTAGATCCAACAAAATTGTGGGCTTTAGGCGAAAATATAAACGCCACGAGTAGGGATTGCAATACTGGGATACCGAATACCGGTATTTCGAGCCAATTATACAATTTTGTAATACCGGTATTCACAAGTTTAAATACCGTTTTTTCGGTATTTACTAGAAATGTTTTAAATTGCCTCCACTGTATGTTCAGGGAACGCCAACATAGCAAAATAGTATACGTTTTTGTTTTTATGTCTTCCTAACGGGCGAAATTAATTAGAAGAACTGTGAATACAAAGTTGCTTCATACATTCAAAAGAAGAGATAAGGTACTGTTTGCCAACGGATTGTAAAACCCTCCGCACTGTTGCGCATACGTTAGGATGGGTTTAATTCGACAAAATAGGGGTGAGAGGAAAGATGAAAGGATGAGATGTTTGCATTTAACAATCAAGACTCTTGGTTTTATGAGACGCAAACATTACAGATAATTAGTAATACAGAAGGAAAAAATACTAGTGCACAGTAAAATATTTCAGAGCAATTTTTATTTAATATAAGGAACATAAACATTAAATTATAAAAAATAAGTGAAATTGTCTTACGGTATTTACATAATTATAATGATTTTAAAAATTAAAATGAAAAAGAAGAAAAAAGACTAACCAATTCAAATCTTATCAAGTTTATAGTAAATGTTCTTAAAAGGTTTTACCCACAAACCTATCCACATTCAGAAGAATTCGGTACAGTTATCGAAGATTATGACGACACTAATATCAATAGTGAAAAGAAATTGTCTCTTGAACAAAAATTAGAATTAGCTATAAATAAAAAACTTTCAATAAACTAAAATACAATACAGAAATCAGATATATCCCAAACCATCCGACGAGAAATCCATTTATTTGAAGATGAGGGATTTAGAGGTAAATACTTGGAAAAAGTATATCGTGCATTGCTAACAGTACCACCAACTAACGTAAATACCGAAAGAGAGTTTTCGACAGCAGGTAATTTTTGTACAAAATTAGGCTTAATGACAGTACAATTGATCCATTATGTTTTTTAAGATCACATTTCAAAAATTTGTAATAGTACCACAGATTGAATAGTGATATTTACTCTTTTTTGTGATTTAAAGAAATAAGATGTTCCTTTACTTTTTGTGATTCTTTATGTACTGTTATAATTTATAAATTACAAATCGTTTTTTGTGATATTTACACTCTCTAATAAAACTGGCAAATAAAAAAAAGAAGCACCTGGGTTCTTTCTTTTTTTTTAAATTTCTACTACCGGTATTAAAACCGGTATCCCGGTATTAAGATCTAAAAAATACCGAATACCGGTATTGAACTTTTGGTCTGATATTGCAATCCCTAGTCACGAGTGCTTAGATTTTTATTTTGAATCTCGCACCTGAGGGCTTTGAGCTTCGGGGTATATAGCAACGGAAATCGAATATATATTTTGAATATTTTTGTTTCGACCAATGAAAACTAAAATTTGACATTCATCTACATTTTTAATATAGTGATACATACCAAATTTCATTTATCTCATTTCTTGAGTTTTTTAATTACCGCGTTTATTTCCATGCGAATGTATAAAACGGCAGACGGTCAAACTTTTGGCAGATTTAGTTCAAAACTTGGCAAATGTACACTTTAAATTTTATCAATACAGCTTCTTGCAGTTCATAATTTTGGCATTCACTTGCTTTAGTTCAAGAACAAAGCTAATGTGAAAAGATTCCGTTCACAAATTGATAGAAATTTCCAAATTTGATCTAGAGACAATAAAATAAATTTTAACCACTCAGCTCACAGCACGTTTTGCTCAGACAGACAGACACAGTTCAAACCAGCCGGAAAGCCCCACCCCCTCCCCACGAAACGTTATCGCTTACTCTCTAATAAATTCATGCCCTTGTCTATTATTAATCGCATACAGTTCGCCTATTAAAAAAGTTAACATATTAAAGTGCAAACTTGGCGGTTTTTTTTAGCCGCTATTTGCTGACATACGGTTAACACTAAAAGGCCAAGAAACCGAATGCGTATTTTAGATTCCTTTTCCCCGATCAATTAAAACAGAAATCTGATGCGAAACTACAATTGTAGACATAAAATCATATACAAAATTTCATATATTTAAGAAATTTCGTTTTCCAGTCTGAGTTCACATGTTTGTAAAAGTACAAACCTGCAGATGGTCAACCCCTTGACGGCTTTAGTTCCAAATGTAATAGCTATCTGCCTTTTATTTTTTAAATCAGAGTATCAAATTTTATCCATCTAGCTCTCTTATTATTTTTTTTTCTTATCACATTAGTTTATGTTCTGACAGTCGAATAGATAGACTTCCCGGGAATGAATTTCTTTTAAAATTAAATAGAAAATTAGAAATCTGATGAAAAGACATATATACCAAATTACATCCGTCTAGTTTTTGAGTTATCATGCTCATAGACAGACGGAACAAATTGACTGCTACACAGAGAAACATAACCCCAAAAAATGTGTTTTTTATGCTCCGGGAAGTCAACCCCTTGATGGATTTGATTCCAAATGTAATGAGTAACTGCCTTTTAGATATCAAATCAGTCTACCAAATTTTATAAATCTAGCTTTTTTCGTTTTGTGGTTATGAAGTTAACTTATATTCTGACAGCTAGATATATAGATTTCTTCTGAATGAATTTCGCTCAAAATTTAAAACAAAACTTCAATTTGTTGAAAAGACGTGTATGTCATATTCCATCCGTCTAGTCTTTGAATTATCTTTTTCACAGACAGAACAGATTGACTGTCACATAGACAGACATAATTCCAGAAATTTGGTTTTCGGACTCAGGAAGTTTTGAAACATGAAGATTCATCAAAAGTCTCGAAATCGATTATTTTGAGATTACAATATTTTCTTTATACTTCTTTTACAAGAAAGTAAAGAGTGATTAGATTCACACGATTTTTCTAACAATGGATGATATTGACAAACGATTATTTTATTTTGCTGTATTGCAAATACCTTTCCAAATAGGAAAGTTTATTCTTCAAGAAAATTCATAGCATTCTTTCAGCGCAAGGTTATTGCTTTCGCTTGGAACAATAGATATCTTGCAATAAAATTGAGCAAATGGTAACATGGCAATTTCATTTCTTGAAATCTTTTGTATATTAAAAATAAAGGAAATTCGGGAATTTTACTTTTTAATTCAACTAAAATTTTGCAGAAAATTACACAGATTCTATGGATTAAAGAATAAATTGCTTTAATGGAGCCTCTGACAGACGGCAATGAATTCACTTCGTTTGATAGTGATATAAAATTCATAAAATTGAAGCTATATGAAATTAAGAGTTTGAAATAAATTAAATTTAAATGCATCCCATGAAATTTCATTACACATAACGTCGAGGAGATTTCGATAACATCGTGTTGCAATAGAATCCGTTTAGTGGTAAGAAAATGAAAAGAGAATGCATTTTAATCGTTAAAAAATTCAGCCTCGAATTTTTGAAGAGTTTCCACTCATTATTAGACTTCCTTTGGATTGAACCAACTGTAAAAGTATGCCTGGAAATAAAAAAAGGTTTATTTGGCAAAATAAAGCAATATTGACTCCAAGAGAAAATTAAGTTTTCTTAAATTGTTTTACTCAAGATCTCATTTCTACCTAAAATATTGTGATGCAATTGGGAAGTTCTTAAATAATTGAGAATATGAGATGAATTTATCACAAGGTATTAATGGTAAGAAATTATCTTAGAATGAATTATTTTTAAAACTCAAATGAAAACTTTCAAATCAAATTAGTTCTCTAAGGATTATATTTGCTTATAATTCTTGTACTTGAAGGAAAGTGAGGTTATAATTAAATGATTTAACGAAATAAATATTATCTTTTCTTCTTTGTTTGCTTGTGAGTGTTTGTAAAACATATTTTGAAAAAAACGTTTTCAAAAAAAAAAAAAACACCCGCAAACTTAAAAGGATTCTGCAAAAATGTTTATTCTTCACGATTTTAAGGAAATAGCTCCATTTTTATATATCAGCAAGATTCTCTGTCCAAACCATGATAAGAGCGGCGCAGAGAATTGAAGAGGAAGGCAGAAAACAGGAAATAGAGAGTATGAGAGAGTATTCTGAATTTATACAGTTCCAGTAAAGAATTTATCAATACAATGTTCAGTCCCGTAATAATAATAGAAAATTTTAGAGCACAGATTAAATAGAAAGATTTATTTATTTCTACCTATCTATCTATATCTTTATCTAACTATCTCTATCTATCTATCTAGATTTATATCTCTATCTATCTATCTATATCTATATCTATATCTATATCTATCTATATCTATATCTATCTATCTATATCTATCTACATATATCTATATCTATCTATATATATCTATATCTATCTATCTATATCTATATCCATCAATCGATCTATATCTATCTATCTAGCTAGCTATATCTATATCCATC
>JAPMOR010029352.1:239698-285585 GCA_026543865.1 Argiope aurantia
GTAGTGAAAAATGATATTTACCATTCTTTACTTTGCAAAGAATTTTGAGTTCCATTAACTTGTTCCGTTAGCAAGTTCATATAATAGAATATATATATATATATAAAAAAATTATTTATAACAAATTTTTATATAAAGACTGCATGATGTTATTGAGAAGAAAACTGGAAACAAAAAAATTATAAAATGAAATCTACGATCGCAAATTTCAAGTTATTGTGTGAGAGCATTATTATTTTTTAAGTCATTATTTGTGTTAATGAATTTAAATCGTTAATCAGTTTAAACCGGTCTCTATCCTCCACTTTCTCTCTCTCTCTATATATAATGATAATTTTTTAAACTTTTATTTTCAATTTTTATAGCTGGCAAACAAAGTTTGGGAGCTCGACCGATTTTGAGATGAAATAACAGCTATGATGTCATAGATCTACGTCAACCTTTTAAAAACGCACCTGCTGTCAGAGAAGCATACGTAAAAATAAAGTAATGCTGGTAAAAGCAGGTAAAAAAATATGTGCGATTAAAAGATGATGACAAAAATTTTCATTCATATTCATTTCCTGTGCGATTTCGAGCTTCAATATTCACTGCCTACGCGATTAGAGCTTCAAAACCTCCTAACCAAAAAAACATCATGTTCTCACACGATAAAATAGGCCGCACCATTTTAATTCTGGCATCAAAAAAAAGAATTTTATATTTGAAAGTAAAATTACCGCGTTAAACAACTTAGATAGTCAATGTGGTAATTTGCAAGTAAATATGCCATGATACCATTACCATTTGTTTGTTACAGTTTAGCTAGTAGATGGCTCTTGCGCCACTAAAACCCACAATCAACCAACCAACCTTGTTACGATTAGAGTGTCAAATCATACCCTAACTATCGATCGAACACACGATCTAGCAAAAGCAGATCTAAAAAGTCTTATACAATTAACTCATTGATTCCCACATAACCTCAGATGTTCTTTCTATTTAGCACTATCTAATTCTAACAAACCATCTATCTAATTAGATTACCCCTTATCTATACAGTTAAAAGATAGTAAAAAAAAGGATAATTTTAATAGATAGGTGGTACAAATATCAGAGGTGGCGTGGCAGTGAACACATTAAAAACTCTTTGTTGAAGGAATTAAGAATATCGGGTTTCGAATACGAGATATGTAGAAGCAGTTTAATTGAAATTTAATTTTAATTAAATCAATAGCATTTAAAATAGTTTGTATTTCCAGCAGACCAACTGATGGCCAAAGGCTTATAGTTATCAAAAAATTGACCTCAATGTTTCCTGTGAAAGTGAATAGTATTGTGCATGTAAATAATCTTACTAATTAAAAAAACAAATATTTTTTTTCAATAGGAATGGCAACACGAATGCTTAAAAAATCACTATAAATATCGCTATTTTTTTGTTTTGCGAATATCTCCAATAGAATAGAAGGTATTATGCAAGAAATTCATGTATGTGCTTAAACCTTACTTCTCTTTGTGAAGAATTGTATTAAAAAGTTGGATTCAAATTAGCTATTTTGTTATTACATATCTCGATCATTGATCTAACTCATAGCACTTTGATGTATTGTTTTTGCACTCACACATAGACATACGTACATCTTTTTGTTGTTGTTGTTGTTGTCGTCTAATCTTTGACGTTTGCAATTTTTTCTGTAGAAACAATTACTTTACAGTGACAGATTTCCGGTTTTGAAGATAGGTTCAACAGGGCTATAGGCAAGTGGATTAATAAGATCTTACAGTCAAGGATTCATTAAGTGTCACTAAAATATATAATTTTTTACAAATCGGAATTCTACATATTATAAAAGATTAGGATAAACAATAAAAAATTATAAAGTATAAATGGCTTGGTTCTTATCTGTTTCCTTACATTCACTTTGTTATTACAATATTTATAAATATTAGGTGTTTGCTAAAATAGTTGATAACGTTGAAAAGTAGATTTTTTTTATATAGAAAAAATATTTAGTATTCTTAATATTTGAATCATTTTCTTTATAAAATCATTTGAATTATATTTTTAAGTATATTTTTTAGGAAGTTACACTGATTTTTATATTTGCGCTTCTATCTTACATTTAATGCTATCTTACATCCTTAAACGCTATTTTCTTAAATTTTAGTCTTTGGTAGAATTTTCGCTAGAAAAACTTAATAAATTAAAATCAAACGCATATTTTTTTCAAATTTGGTATAATAATTTCAAAAACTTAGAAAAATTTTATGTTTAAATGCTTCACAGTTTGGGAAAAAAGAAAAAAAAAAAACCCTGAAAATTTCTTGCTATTTATCGTTAGAATCCCAATATTTAAAAAGGGGATATAAATAGTGTTTATTTTTTAACTAAGAAGGTGGGAAAAATATTTCTTAATCTATCTTCAAGATTTTAAACAAATTCTTTGGTAAACTTCTAAACTAAAGGTTTTTTGGTTTACCTCTCTTTTTATCCCCCCAATAAAGTACCCCTTTTTTTAAACTTTTACAAGTCAAATGGTATATTTTGCTATCTTATTTATGTCTTCTTTATGCAAAACTTTAAAAAATATATAAATTTTAGACAGTTTGTCAAAAATTGCATCCCGTACGTAGTCGCTAACTTGTAACATTGTTTACGAATATAAATGAACTTAACTATATCATTAACATTTTGTTTAAGTTAAAAATATGCTAAAATAAAAATAAAAAAATAAAATCGAACAGTATATGGAAAGAGGATCCTCATAATGTGCACCGTTTAGGGACACTAATTCTCAGCTATAAGTCTGCACACAAGACGACAATCATCTTAAGTGAATAAGCACACGATTTAGTGATCCGATCAAACCAGGCAATAAAACAGTGTGAATCACTTAAACGGTATTTGCTTAAGATAGCGATGATTGAATTGTGTCAATATTTTGATACGCGTGGGTTGTTTGTTCCGAAGGCTTCAATCTCGAACAAACAAATGAGTGATCTCTCAATAAAGCCAGTTCAGCGCACTTTATTCATCAGCGAAGAACATGATTTTAATTAAAACAAATCTCTCATCTCAAAACAGTAATTATATATAAAAAAAAATTTAAGAACATATTTTTTTATCAGTGTAGAAACCGCCTTGGCGACTGGCTGGTTCAACGGGATTGGTGGTTACTGAATCATATTTTTATTTGAAAATATTTTAGCTGTGTTTATTTACTTACAAGCCCTCTATGGCGACCAATTGTTGTACCAGGATTAATTATAGTTAAATTGAATATTTTATGTAGCTTGCTCTTGATGGTATCTTCGGCAACGAATTTTTAACTTCAGGTTTTTATAGTAGAATAACTCATACTATTTTAGAAAATTTACATTGAAACTAATTGTAATTACATTAGTCCATTGAACTATGTATTATTTTCATTTTTTTTTCTTTTGTCATATCTTCAAAAAGTTGAACTTTAACTTGAAACAGGAGTGATAAAACTTCAATGAAAACAAAAATTACTTTCTTGATGAAACTATATAAAAATAGGCGCTCTTTAAATCATTTTCATTACTGCTTACTTGTGAAACTCAACCTTAATTAGGAAATAATAAGATTTCAAATATTTTATTAAAAGCATAAATTAAGCAGAAACTATTCATCATGGAAAAAAATGATATCTTCATAATTTTATCTTTACAAATCGAAGAAAAGTCCAAAATGAAATATTTTACCAATGATGAAAACGATCAGCGTTTGTTGTAACTACGTGAAAAACCAATTTTTTTCCTACTATAATATTTTTGTTAGTTATTGGGGGGGGTCAAAATAATTAACATTCTTCTTCATCAAATTAATTGAAATGAAAAAAGAAACTCTCAAAGAGAATTAGTTTTCCCATTCCCTAAAATACATCTGTAATTTTAAGCTTAATGGTTTGTTCTGCAGATCACCAATACATACATTCCCTTATTATGAGTAAAGATTAAAAAGCAGAATTTTTAAAAATTTTATGTTATATACGTTTTTTGCTTAATAATTTATTATTATAAATATTGTGGAATTTTGCAGTAGGTGATTTTTTCTTAATTCTCTACCAGAATGCACCATTGATATGAAGTTAAACTTTATTAAAATTAAATTTTAATTTTTTAAATAATATAAATTAAAATTTAATAAATTTTAATAAAATAAATTTTGTTAAAAATTAATAATTAATAAAATTTAATAAAATCATTTTTTGAAAAATATTTTATTTTATTTTATAAATTAAATTTATTTTATTATATTTTTTAATTATGAAAATAAAATTTAATTTAAATTTAAACTTTTCTAATAATTTACATTTTTTTATAATTCTACATTTTTCTAAATAATTTAAATTTTTCAATAATTTTAATAATAATTTTTAATAATAATTTAAAATTTTCTAATTTTTAATTAAAACAAATTTAATTTTTATATTAATTTATTAAAATTTAATTTCATTATTTAATGGAATTAAATTAAAATAAATATAATAATTTAATAATATTTATTAAAATTAAAATAAATATTATTTTTTTTTGATAAATCGATTTATTTAATAATGAACACAAATCAAGAAAAGTTTAAAACTTCATTTATCATTAAAAATTAATTAAGTTTTTTCTTTTACAAACATGAAAGAAGTAATAAATAAATAAATAAATAAAAGTGTTTTAAAACTACTTAAAAGTGTTTAATTGTACTTTCAAATGCATTTAAATATCGAAATTTTATACACAATTTATTGTGTTGTACTGCTTGTAGATATGTTTAGAAATTTAAAAAAAGGTATGTTCGCAATATTCAAATTCGCCATGCTGTAAGCTATGAGAATATATTAACATGATCCTTTGCATAATAAATCTTGACTCTACACAGAGAATATGACTATAAAATAAGATGTTTAAGAATTTTGAAAGAAAAAAATACGATCGGGTTTAGTATGTTAGGAAAATAACTACAAAAGTGGATTAAACAACAAATTTATTAATTTTTATCAAGCATTTTTCCAACATTCTGCTCTAGCCAATGGTCTGGAAAGTAGTTTCCAGAAAGAAAAAATATTTTGAATGTAATTCTACATGTATGAAGATATGAAGATAAAACAAGAACTACGCCACCTAATGCCATCTGTCTGTGCTACTAGTTCCCCCGAACTCTGTAGCGTAAAATAGACACCCTCTAGTCTGTATAGTATGGGAGTTTGGAGAATGGGATCCTGACTTTGAAGCGGCTTCTTGGGGCCTCGGCGGCCTGGTGGTAAGGTCTCGGCTTAGGAACCGCAGGGTTTAGGCTCCAGACCCGATGAACAGTCGCTTAAGTGGGTCTGGAGCACGTTAAATCCGTCAGGATACTGCAGGTGTGGGTGCTAACTCAGATGTCATCCTTGTTAACTGAGCGCGATTCAAAATAAGGAGGTCCGTTCCTAAATAGCCTTAGCGTTGCATTAAACAGGACTTTAATATAATTAAAACAAGCTTGAAATTGTTTAAATTGTTTGACCACCAATTAAAACCATGAGTTTCTTCAAACCTTTGTGCACTTACAAAATTTGCAGATTCTAACAAATAAACTGAAATATTATCACTTGTAACTATTAAGAATCAACTCATTACATAACTATTAAGAATCACAGTCGCATTTCTAATGTAAGTGCTCATATTATCTTTTATCAAATAATATCTTATCTTACTCTGTGGTATGACATCACATCTTCTATCCTCCCCTCCCCCTCCATGGCAGGCGAAGGATTCCAAAATTAAATTAACGAGGTATCTGATGCTATCACTTTAATTAGAACGATTATATTATTTAGAAAGACAACTATGACTTGTACATGCTGCTTTAATTTGAATGAGATCCTTATTTAAAGAGGCAAACAATAAGGTTTGCACGTACTGGTTTTCTCACTAAAACAATTAATTATTGGTACAAGGACAGTTTAACAGAACATTTAATGCTTCAAATTATTAATATCAAATAATAATTAATCCCTCAACAAAAATAAATTTGTGTAATTTAAGTTATACATTCTAAGAAAGGTTTCATTCACATGCAGCTTAATAGAATGTAATATTCAAAGATAATTTCTGCATCAATTGCTGCATTATAGTTATTCGAATTCTATATATTAAATCATTTGATTGAATAGAACCGATGCCTTTAAATTTTATTAGATAATTGGTGACCGGTTATCTAAAAAAAATCGGATAATTGTCTAATTATCGGATATTGAATAATCGTTTAATAAAATTGGATATTGGTAAGCTTTAATTTCAATTAAATCTTTTAGATATAAATTAATATTAATGATATCATGAAATTTCCAGACTTTAAAAATGTGTTATTTTAATTGTCTTAAATACGTTCCACTCATCGCGTATATGGTCAATATACGCGTAATGTCATGAGACTGGTCTCCATTCAATGGAGACCAGTCTCATTACATTATTGTACTATTGTATTCTACTGTAAACATAAATATGCTCTCCGTGTGTGTGGTGGCTGGCGCACGTATAAATCTGTCGTGGGCGTAAAGTCCTCCTTGTCGAGAGTAATACCACTGGGGGTACTGGTTCAGAGGTGATCGTTCTCTGTTTCAGGTCTAAATTACGATCTGCGGATGAGTGAATGAAATGCATGAATGAAGGTATTAAAAGAGGTGTAAAAAGGGGTGGTATCTAAGACGCGCGAGTATCTAAGTCGTACTTTTGGCCCTAGTTGACACTACTGCAAAAACAAGAGACGCTCACTCGGCTTAAATCACTGGCAGATAATTGTCAGTGGACTTGTATAGTGCCATAAGTCACAACAACGTAAATATGCGGTTTATTAAATTACATGTTATAGTAACTTCAGTTTATTATAGAATTATTATGTAGTCTTTAAAACTGCATAAATTCTTAACAAAATCCTTCTTTTTTAACTGGAATGGAATTTAATTACTTAACTTACTAAGATTTAAAATCACGCTATCAGATAGTTGACGAAACAATAAAAACGTTTTGAACTTCAGGGCATTAATGCAATCTGTCGTCGGAAACTGGGCAAAAAAAAAATAAAGTACTTTCTAAAGTATTATCTATAATTTAATGTATTATTTTTCGCATTTTTTTTAAAAACTTGTATAATTAAAAGGACAATTTTTTTAAATTTTGAAACGGTGTACATTCTCGTGCGATAATATGTTCGGATAGTATGACGGATTAAAATTAGGCTTAATTTTTGATTCATTATTAAAATTTCCAAAAAAGTCGATCCGAAATGCTATTCCCATTTTCCAAGCGATACATGTGCCAAATTTGGTAGCCGTAGATCAAACGATCTCGGCACACATGCACTTTAACTTTATTATTAGTAGAAATAAGTAGCAATGGACATAGAAGAAATGAGATTTATAAGTGTTAAAAAATGATTTTATGTTGTTAAAATTAATTGTCTAATCATTCTATACAAACTATTTCAGAATAAAAGCGTTGTACTAGTTATCAAAATTAAGAGAAATAAGCATAATAAATGAAAAGAAATTTTTACAAACGGTGAAAAAAATGTAGAATTTCTTATTTATTCATTGCGATTTGAAAAAAAAAATATGCAGATATATTAATTATATAAATTTATAGAACAACCACAACTGAAAAAAACGAAAACAAAAAACAATTATAACATTAAGATTTAAGAATGTGTTAATTAATTTTTGTAAATTCATTTCAACTTCTGACAAAAAAATTGATTTCTATAGGTACATAATAAAGGTCAGTTATATTTTAAAAATTAAATCTGTTTAATATTATTCTTTATTAATTAAGTTGAAATAATGGATACAATAACTTATAATAATAACTAATAGATTTCAATAGATCATTAATTATTGATGGGATTCCAGTGAATAAATCTTAACTAAATTCTCTCCAAACGTTTTATTTATTCTTTCCAGAGATGCATTTTTAAAAATATAAAGAAAGTGATTAAATTTTTTTATTCGAACATTTATTATTTTTCTCGTTTATTCTTTTTTTCTTTCAGCAACTATTCGGTGGATCGGAAAAAGTAAATTAAATAATTCTTTTCTTTTCTCTATAAATATATTTTTCACAGAAATAATTCTAATTTAAATGAAATGAACTCATATCTGTCAATGCGTCTGAAAAACGCCAAATTTTTATCTATTCCTATTCTTGATTTTTAAAAAAGCATTCATTTTTTTTTTTACCAAACTATAGAAGCAGTTTTAATTTCGTCTCTATGCTTCTGAAAAATAAATTATAAACGAATTCTTTGCGGAATAATATAATTAAAGCAATCTATAGCAGTAGCCGCTTGTTTTTATTTTAATATGTTGATTTTCTACTTTTAATCGTAAATTATCTTGATAGAATTATCTCAATAGAATCGCATTCATTGCATTAATAAATAATAACTTGTTTCCGAATTAATTAGATTGCAAGGCATTATTGATTATCGAATAAACCTTCTGCATTAGAATCCCTAATCATAATTTGCGACTACATTAATGTTTCTAAGAGGAATTCTCTCTCTAAGCCATTTATTTTTTAAAAGAATTGAGATAACTAACAACACTGGCAAATGAGATTTAGAAAAGAAAACAAATTTATTTTTCAACCAAACGATAATTTAAAAAAAAGTTTTTCATTATAAGAAGATGGCTTTTAAAATAGAATGAAGCTCCCACTTTCTAAAATATATTAATTAAACTTAAGTACAGCAAATATTTATTTTCGTCTTTATATGTTCGATTTCGACTGTGGTTCGTAAATTAGATCCATAAATAAATACATTAGAAGAACGGCCAAATCCATTACGCTAATGAATAATAATTTGCTTTTGAATTAATTAGATTGCAATAGATCATTGATTGTCGAACAAATCCCGAATGATAATTTACGATTTTCCGTTAATAAGTCTAAATGGATTTCTCCCCAAACAATCCGTTTAAGCCCAAATGGAGTGCATTCGAATAATTCATGATTGTTTATGAGAGTTAATCCTAAAACACTTCGCGTTTCCATTACGCTCAAACTAAATCTGCTATTCCCTCGGCAAATAGGCCCAAATTGTTCCGGAATTGTTGCGAACCTTTTTTAAATCTATTGATTCGAGGATTTCCGAATCCCCGCGAAGGGACGAGGGTTAAAACACGAAGCCGTTTCCTGCACTTGAAACAGCAGCCCGTTATTTTCCCCGCCGTTGGCGATAATTGGCGCTTTCAATAAAATACAGCAACCCGCCATCGATATGAAATTCACTTAAACTCTGGCAGAACGGCGAAGAGTCTGAATATGAGTGGTTAAGTGTTTATACCTGTGCGACGAAAAGTGCATTCGGAAAGAGCGCCTCTTTGGATGGGGCTCTGAAAAAAGAAAAAAAAAATTCTTTTTTTTCTACCTGTGTAGGAAAAAAAATATATTCATAGTGCATTTATGAAAAGTGATAAAACATTTATAACTTAATTGATTTCGAAGTTTTGATTGGATTATTTGAAATAAACTGTTCGTAATGGTATTTTGAAACTTGAAGAATTAGAGTTGTTCTTTTTCACTGGAATTGTTCAGCAAAGTTTGTTTTGACAGACGAGAATTTTTGTGAACAGCGGAAACTTCGTGCAATTGTGTGTTCGTTTCGGCACGAAAGTTTGTTTTGTTTACTTTTTGATTGACATGACACTAATGAACGGCAACAAAACTCGTGCTTTGACGGCGGACAACGGCGTTTAAACGTCCAGCAAAGGTATGTTGCGCTCCATGTGTTTTTTTTAAACTTTTAATTAAATCCGTTTTTTTAGTTATAATATTTTAAAATAATTAATTTGTATAATTACTATTAATAAAATTAAAATTTATTGCTCTTAAAGTTATTATAAATTTTTTTAAAATTTTTGAATTTGATTTTTTTGACCCTTTAGAATAAATTGGATAAACAAACATAATGTACTAATATGCTTTTTGTTTTGTTCTTTATGAATTTAATGAATGATTATTTTTTAAACATTTAGAAAGAAAATATATTAAATTGTTGCAATATCTTTTCAAAAATATCGCAGCATTCAAAATTAATTTATTTGTAATATGAAAAAAAAAAATCGTTTTCTTTTTATATTAAATAATTTGAAAGAAAAGGAAAAAAATAATAACGTGAATTTTGGCATTATTAATGATTTAGAATTTATTTAGAAATTAACGCTGCTTGAAAATGGTAATCGTTTCGATTGATGATTTTCTCAGTTAATTTCAAATTGATTTAACGATTCGTATGTTGATTAATTAGTTAATTAAACATAATTTTGATTATTTTATGCTGATTATTGCTTCTGAAACAAGGATACCAAAATTCTAATTCTGTAATTTTAATATTTTGTCTTATTGATAAGGTAAAAATAAATTTTTAAAAAAACGTAAAAGCACTACATCTAAATAGTGGCAGATCTTACTAGCTTCTTACGATCTTTTTGTAATATTTTACAAGATTATGCATATTTCTTATTTTAGCATCTGAAGCTCCGATTGCAAGTAAGCTATTGCTCTGAAATTATGATTTTGGCAGGAAAACTTTTCAATGCGCGATTTCGTTATGAAGGTAAAATATAATCTGGGATGTGGATTTGTTAGTATTAAGCGTAATTTGAAGGTTTCGGAAAATTAATTAAGCGTACCATGTTAATATTTATATTTAAAATTTTTTCAAAACAATTTCATATATGAATGCGTATAAAAATGTTTTGCATATCGTTACATTTATCAAATCATTAAAAATATGTTTTTTTAATTATTGATTCACTTTTAATTTTCTTTACATATTTGATTATTTCCACACAGTTGTTAAGATATGCATCATAACTGTTCTGGTTAAAATTCTTCGGCTTTTTTCCCTATCCTTCTATTGGTTTAGGATTATGTTGAGATAATCGGAGAGGTCAATACTTTTAGCTCGAGTCCGTTTAAACGAATAATTATTTTACTTGTTAATTCTACGCTTACTGGATAAAAATCTGTATTAGGTTCTTGAACTTTCTTATGGCGCTAATCACGACATTATATAGTATGATGAAATTTATGACTTTATTGATTTATTCCATCAAGAACTGATTTCTACTTGCCAGCTTGGATGAATTCCGATGTATTATTCTAAATCTGTAAAGGATCTTAGTAGGGATAAATTATATCTAGAGGTCTAGAAAAATTATATTTTGTGTTAAATATGTATTTCAAAGATGAAACCTCTATTAGTTTCTTGAACTTTCTAATGGCAATATTCACGACATTATATAGCATCGGGAAATTTGCAGCATCGGAACTAGCTTGTTCCATAAAGTATCGATTGCAATTTCCAACTTGTATAGTTGTAGTTTAATACTTGCAAGCAAATTCTGTTGTTGGAATATATAACGTTTTTGCTTTTTAATAAGGCAATTTAATTTTTTTAAATTTTTTTTATTACCCAGTGGCATTTTAAACAATAACTCGCGACTCCACGCGGGAATTTTTCCATTTATTGGAAAATTGCGGAATCCCTAACAGGTTCCTTCAAGTACTCCGATCGTTTTTTAATAATAAAAAAGTAATTATCGAATTGAAAACTTTGCCAAAATAAATTTAAATAATGCAAAAATTTATGCAGTACTTAATACAGTTTATATGCTAAAATTCATTATGTATCATTGATTAATTTTATCGCTGTAAGCATGATCACATTATGGTTGGAAAAAAAATTAGAATAATGGAGATGATACTTTCTTCTGCAGCTGCAAAATGAAAGATATTTATAAATCGTCTTCAAGAAGAAAAGCATTTTAAAAAAGTTTAATAATTTTTCGAAGCCAGTTGCTTTGTAATTTTAAATCATTTGAAAGAAGAAAGCCTGTTAATGGCAGATACGAAATACCCATCGCTACTTCTTTGAATTTGTAGATTATTGTAGAAATCTCACGGAATTAGATCTGTGAAACTGTGCAGAATAGCAAAATTGTAAAATAGCATAAAATTTATCCATCGGTGGTTAGATGGAATCGCATTCGTCGGATAGAGCTTATTTCGGATTTCGAATTTGGTTTTCTCTGATTTTTGAAAGCTCATAATTAGAGATTCATGGGCCATGGGGTTATAGATGGCAATGGGAGGCCCTTGTACTGATCCAAGCATTAACCACTTTTATTCTAAGTACCTCAAAGGGCTCTAAATCCTTTAATCGGCTGTGCTGTTATATGTTATTTTTAATTCCTGTTTAATTTCTATAAGTTAAATAAAATCTATGATTACAAAAGTTATTTGATGTTGCCTAGTTTGATTATCAATTTGCTCAATTGCAACCTGCAAATTTGATCAATTTGCAGGTACAATTTTTTACTTAATTAATTAACTTTAATTCTAATTAGATAAATAATTTTTCGGCTTGGAAGATGATAAGTAGAGTTAATAAGTTTTAGTTTTTCAGTTTTTAAAATAAAATTTCTAATATATTTTTAAAAATTTTTTCGTCCCACTTGGGGTCCCGGTAGCCGTTCTGCTTGCTCAAATGGTACGGCTCTATATATCGCCTTCTAAACCGGTGATTGAAGAATATAGAATAAGAAAATCTTAACTCTTATATGGTTGCGTGTCGAAATTTTGATAGTTGATATTGCCACTGGGTATTATTATTAAAGGTAGTTCCTGAAGAGATACAGTTCTTACCATTTGTTGCTTAAAATATGACGTCAATCCTCCAGCCACAAAAGTCGCTTAGATGTGACTTTAAAGCGAAGCAAAACATACTACTCTTGCGGTCTCATTTTTGTCAAACATTTTTTTTTTCAAAATAATTTTGTTATGACATTTCAATTGGAAGATAAAAGATAATAATTTTTAAATTCGAAATGATTGAAAGCGTTAATTTTGTCTCATACTTGCACAGAATTTCGTTTTAATAAAATGATTTTTAGCATTGTTTAGCAAAAATGTTTTTTAAGCATTCTTAATTTTTAATTGGATTTGTTTAACAAGAAATAAATTTCTCGTAGTAAAAATATTAAATTCCCTCGAATATCATTTTTTATGGCAAAAATACAGTCTTCCTTACCAAATTTATTTTTTAACTCAATTTTTTTAAAAATATATATTATTTTCGTCAGACGATAATTTGCAACCTCTGAAAATCTCGAAACGAAATGGAAGCTAACCATTGAGATATTTTGATTGAATGAAACAACTTTTAAAATCCCAACTGTCGAATTCCAGAAAAAAATATTAAAAAAATAACGTACTTTCATAACTGTAACGATTTTGATAGGATAAAAACTTACTTAGAATAAAGAATTTTTCAAAAAAACGAAAGAAACATCTGCGTAATATAAATAATTTACAAAAAAGTCTGACACTGATATTTCTTCTGATAAAAATAATTCCGAAATTCCTCCTTCAAAAAGAAAACAGGTTTCCCCTCCCTCTCTTCTCCCTCCCCTACCAAGATATCTCCGGGGTCACGGAACACGTATATCCCCCATTTAAAAATTATACAAATACTTTTCATTCCAGCTGCATCAGCTTACTCATAGTCCCTAAATATGAGTGATCAGTGAGATGACTAAAAGGATAACTCAACTGGTAAATAAATAAAGTTTATCTTGACATAACTTGATCTTCAATTTATTTCATGATCAGATCAATCTTCCTTGTAAGTAAATACATCGTTAGGTGAGGCAACCCGGCACAGATACATGACTTAGAAGAGATAACACGGAAAAAGACCAGAAGACCGATATTTCACGAAGTTTTCCATTGCGAGTCCGATAAAATAGTTTGAACTTTCCTGCTAGAGTCATAGAAATGTTTTTCAAAAATGAGAGAGAAAAAAAAGTATTTTTCAAATTGATATGTCATTTTATGTCCTTTTTGAATGCAAGATATAGAAAAAAGTTCAACAAAATGGAACAGTAGCGATTCCCGAAGAGAATTATTCTAAATTAAGTTTTCTTAAATTATTTCCGCTTAGAATTCCGTGTCTGCATGATGTATTTTGATGTCACCACAAAGTTTGAAAATAAATGAGAAAATGAGGTTCATTTTATCACAAAAATCGACGACAAGAAATTATTTTAGAAATAATTATTTTTAAAATTAAAATGACTTTCAAATCAAATTCATTCTCTTAAGATTATATCTGCTTATAAATGTTGAATCTGCAAGATGGTATTCATATAAATAATTTCATGAAACTTTTTTTTTCTTTATTCGTGTGCTACGCTATTTTGATTGCTATCTATTGTTTTAAACGACTGTTTCTATCTGTGAACCTACTTGAGTATTATTTTGTTAAAACATTATTACGTCTTTTTTAAAATATTGTCCACTTTAATAGCTTTACATTAATATTTACAAATTATGTCCTGCTAATATGTTTTTCTGAAAATATATAAAATATATTTATCTTTAGATTATATCAGAAATTTATAAAATGTATTTCTAAAGTATTTTATGAATAAGTTTTTTAAATATTTAATCTTATCTATAAATATTATTCGTAATTTATTAAATCTTAGAATATATTTATAAATTAATTTGTTAGAAATTCGCAAAATAAATTTATTTTATTGATTTATATTTATCTTTAGTTTTGTGTAGTTTTTGTTCTTTAATTTTAGTTTATAGAAAAAAATTACAATTATTATATAAAATATATTGTAATATTCTTTTATGGATTGCCTTATTTTAAATATTCAAAATCGTTTGAAATTTCATTAACTTCCAGAAAGAAATATTTATTAGTTATTCAGTTTTTTTAAGGTTTAATTTTCCTGCCGCCAAAAATCTAGTCATGTTATTTTCAGATATTATTTTCGAATTGATTATTTTAAATTAATTCCTTTTTGGATGATCTGAAACATGCGCATTACCTACTCATTTTACTTTACCATTTTTAATTTTGTTTAAAAATGAATTAAAATATTAGCATGATTTTTCAATATCTTAGGATCATTATCGCACAGGAACCATTTTACCATTACTTGAAAATTAAAAAAAAATGTCTCATTTGTGGTATCAGATTTATTTTTGTAAAATTTCCCCCTAATTTTAATAAACTTTAAAAATAATTTTATATATAATTTACATGAGTACATTGTTTTAATGACTGGATTTATATTCACACGCAATCTAACGATATATTATTCATTTTGTACGTAAGCCGTACTGATGTATTCTAAATACATTTTTAAAAATAAAATGAGCATCGATGAAATGAGCCAGAAAATTATAATGCTGCAATATTTCGAACCAAAAGTTCCAATACCTTTTAATTTTGATTGATTCACTTTTTGACTCGGATTCATCAAGTGCTTTTTGGCTTTGGCTTAGAATCTAGTAAGTAAATGATTTGAAGCATGTTAATTCCTATTGTAGTATACCAAATTTGGAAAAGGTAAAAGGAAAATATGACAAATGTTATTCAAGTTTAAATATCGTCTTCTTAAAGCTGTTCGTTGTTCTATTTTCTCCACCAAGATAAATTGGATTCCAAAATCAAATCGACATTGCACACGCACTCGTTTTATCTCATATCTTTAAGTTAAAAAGAGAATTTCATCATCATTGCCATTTCGAGATGATGATGACAAAATTCAGATCTTAAAATTTTCGAACTCTTAATGTTTTTTTTAAGAAAGAAAACGTTTCATCATCATTACCGTGTCGAAATAATGATGATAAGATTCAAATCTCAAAACTTTCAGATTTCTTTTCAATAGGAAGATTAATTATCCAAGAAAGCATTCTGAAGTGAAAATATGGAGCTCAAATTAGTGCTTAAATTTTAAAGTATGCATAATATATTTTTCCGTTTCATGGTAAAGTATTTTGTAGATTTAAAATTGGGAAAATATACTTAAACTAATATTTATTAATTCAAAAAACATCTATATAGGATAATACAAATAAATTATTTGTTTCGTACGTATTTACTTGCTAATAATACTTTTGCTTTTTTTTCATGGTTTGATTACATTACTGTTATTACATTGCTGATGCTCTATTACAATAAATGTTTCTCCTTTGATCTTTTTCCGATTATGGGGGAAAAAAATTTGGAAATAGAACAAAATAAATGTCCAGCTCTAAAATGTGTAGTATTTCCTTAATCTTTTATTTGCATTCGACATTTCACGTAAAACTAAAATTCATGTATTTTTCAAATCCCACTTCTTCCGAAATTATTCAAGGTGTTAGACAAAAATTGTAAACTTTGTGCACTATATAAGTAGAGGCGTAAATACTAAACGTTGACCACGCAAGCAAAGAAATAAAGGCAAAGAGCATCCGTATTTATACAGCCTTGTTTGAGCTACCGTTGTGGACGACTGGAAATACTAGTTTAAGGTTACTTAGGCAATACTTTCTTTTAACTTATAAGGCAATCTTAATCATTAGTATACATTTAGTTGGATTATTTTAACAGTACTTCGTTGGAATAGCCCAAACTGCTTTTAAAACTAGCGGAGGTGGTTCCTCTGAATTTTTCTCGCGTTATCTCTTCAAAGCTGTTATCTTCTTCCCTGTATGAAATCGCGAATCTTGGACAAGGCCATGAATTTCATCACAAGTACTCAGGTTTTTATTTTCGCTCATGACAGTTGTTTGCTTTGTAGTCTAGTAAAGAAAAACGGCTCTTGTGCATTAATTGCATGGTACTGGCGAGCAGTGAAATAACATTCTTTGCTATAAATCTAGCCTGTAAACTTCCATGATTAATCGTTGTTATACTACTAATGCACAAAAACTATAAAATCGAATATGTATTTTTATCGCCTTTTTTTTCTCAACCAACTGAGACCAAAATTTGACATAGAACTAGGAATCACAACATCAAATACCAAATTTCATTTATTCAAGTCTGCATTTCTGAGTTATTGTATTTACATTCATACGAAAATACAGACCGACAGACGATCAATCAACCTCCTTGCTGGATTTTTAAAAATATTTAATAAAACTCTATAGTTTAGATGTTAAAACTGCGAACTAAATTTTATTTACCTGAGTTGTTAAGTTTTAGAATGATAGCATTTCAAATCATACAGAAGTATATACCGCCAAACGGTCAATCCCTTGTAGAATTTGGCTCAAAATTTGAGATAGATCAATATTATAGATGTTAAACATATCAAATTTTATCTATCTAGCTCTTTACGGTTTGTAATTGTCATCTTCACTTATATTCTCAGAGTCGGACATACAGACCTCTTCAGAATGGATTTCATTCATAATTTGATCGAAGATCTTGAATTTTGATGTAAAATTCATATGCCAAATTTCATTCATCTAGCTCAAAGCGTTTTTGAGTTATTTTTGAGTTTGAGTTCGAGTTGAGTTATCGAGTTTTGAATTTTTGAGTTACAGACAAACATGACATAATTCCAAAAATGCGTTTTTCGACTAAAGGTGTTTTGAAACGTAAAAATTCGTCATTATCTTGGTTTATTATTATTATTATTATTTTACAATTTTTCTATTGATATAGATAGCATCGCATGCGGGAAAGTAAAAACCGCCGTGTGTACAAGCAAATGATCTCCATCTCGCCATTTCCGTTACTTTGTGACTGAATTCGACGAAGATTTTCAATAATCAGTTTCAGTAAGATTCACTTCGTCATTATTCAGTATATTCCTGATTAAATGTCAGTAATGTATTCAACAGCTGTATATATTCATGCGCACACTCTGCGTGTTAGTTGACGATTCTGTGTGGGCAGCTGCGCATTTTCGAATTATAACGTCACATGGTGATGCAGGCTGCTTTCGCAATACGAGAACGGCAAATTCGCACGTGAAGAATAATTTTCAATGCGCCGTTAGTAACGCATAAATAATTGTATAACTTTATTTCGCCTTGCGGTTTCAGTTAAAATCCGCGATGTTAAGGTTCTCATTGGCTTTGATTCCGTTGTTGACTTTAATCGTAAAATTGGAAACTATACTGTTTGCAGTATTGAATACAGTGTTAATTGAAGACTAAAAATTTAAAATACAAAATACTAAAATAAAATAAAAACATATAAATAAAAATAGACTAAAAAATATAAAAATACAAAATTCCAAGTAATTTAAAATAAATTTTTTAATTGGTTTTAATGTAATATAATTATATATTTTTAACTGCCATTATATCAAGAAAATATTTCTGAAAACAGTTTTATTTTAAGACGACGATTTGTTTTTGTAATAAAATTTTGAAATGTTTGAAATAACGTTCTTTAACGTTTTTCTTTGAAATAACTTTCTTCAGTTCGAGTGTAATCAAATATAATAAGTGTTAGATTATTTTATAGGCAAATAGAAAAGTACCAGCCCATTGTAGCTTTGATATATATATATATATATATATTTGTTTTATTTTCAAATTAATTTAATTTTGGGCTTTCATTTAATTTACGAAAAAATGTTCATTCAAACATAATCAGTTTAAAATCAAATATTGATTAAATTCTATAATTAATAATTATACTGATTCCAGAATTGTTGCAAATATTATATTATGTTGGATCTATTACTTTATGAGTTAAAAATGTGTAGGATTTCTAATATACAGCACAGTCTCGAATATCCGGCCTAATGTGGCAGAAGGGTAGGCCGGGTAACAAAAAAGGTGGATAGGCCTATGTTCTATGAACTCATTTCTTTACCAGAAGACAAAGTTCTTATACCAAAACTCATATCATAATAGCATTTTCTCACTACTTATTGAGTAATGAGCCCTCCATTTATCTCAAGCCATGTAGAATGTGAACGCGGCCCGATCAATCATAGAAGCAGTTGCCTTACACCAGTCTAGTCGCGTATAGCGCGTAACTTCTCCTCTGTAGCCACTATAACTTTTCGGTTATCACCCATTTGGAAATCTTCACTGTGGTATACTTTAAAAATAAGCTTCAAGCATATTCCAAGTACAATTTATGAATACTGTATATATTGTGCAGTTATAGTGAGAAATATCGGCAACAATTGAGGTCCGTTACAAGCTGACGGAACAATAAACAACGAGCAGGACGCTGTTCTTTTCCTGATACAACTTGTATTTTACACATGACACGTAGAAGGAATCGTAGTAGACGCCCACTTTCAATGCCTTCGCAATGTTGCCAATGCAAAGCCTTGCCTTCCTCAGTTAATTACGATAAAAGGAAACTAGGCCGGCCGGATAATACGGAAGCCGGATAATCGAGAGTGTACTATATATAATATAGTTTTGGACAAAAGGGGAGGGAGAAAAGAAGGTGCTGAAATTTACATTTTCCTAAAGGCTAAAAGGGCTTAATACAGCTTTGAATATAATTAAATAATTCATGGTTTTGTATTATTTTTGGAAGTAAATATAAAAAACAGTATATAATCACAAATCATTTCAAGAATTATTTTTGTTTAAAAAAATAAACCGACATCATCTAAAAATGTTTCCACCTATTTTCAACATTTTATATATATTTTTCTAGAAAAATCTAGACAATCATTAAAATTTTTGTAAAGAATAATTTATATTAATTTAACAAACCGGAGATTAAATATTCTAGCTAAGCAAAAATGTTATGCTGTCATTTTATATTCTAAATTCCTTTGTTTCTATAAAAAATATTAAAAGATTAAAAAAAAAATCGATCGAAACGGCGCCATATTGAACCACGATTGATGTTAATAGTTTGCTGCCGTCGCATATAACAAAATGACCTAATATAAAACGTAAAATGTATCTGAAACATTGCTGAAACTTTAATTAGCGTTTCCTTGACGACAAATGAAATTTACATTTGTTTCCAGGGCTACTAATATCTTCGCGATATTATTAATGGCGTTTTCTTATTTCTTAATTCATAATGTCGAAAGAGGAATATTTTTAAATTCTTCCCCTTTTATCTAAAATAAAATTAGTCTATTGTTTGGCGGGGAGTTGTAACGCTCTATTGTTTCCTTCTGATATAATAAAAGGATTCTGTGATTTTGATTAAAAGATTGCTCCTTAATTGGATGGCGGCCAGAAAACAATGCAATAATTCAAATCTTTTTTTATTGTTTATTATTAATTTACGACTGCTGGGCTTTGTATTTTTAACTTAAAATAAAAATCGAAATGCTTAAGCGAGTATAATGCAACGAAGCTGTTGTTTCTCATTTATTAAGAATTAATGTAAATTTCTAGTTTAAATGCATTAAGCTAATAGTTATTCATTTCTTCAATAAATTAAGGACATTAACGCGTTTTTTATGACAATTAATAGATGGTTTAATTTAAAACTATGTAACTTAATAAAAGCTAACTATCTGATGTGTTTATAATATATTTTATTTATTATTCTAAGGAATAGTTAAGTATTCGTATTGATATGTATTTAGAGAATGGAATTTCTTCAATGGAAAATGACTTATCTAATTTTAGTTTTAACTATTAGTTTACTAATAAAATTCAAAATACACTTGAGTTGTTCGTCTTTTATTAAGGAATCAACATAAATTTATAATTATATACATTAGGATAATAGTTATTCTTCAACTAAATTAAGAATAGAGCGTCTTATGACATTAAAAGATGGTTTAATATCAAATCAAGTACTTGATGCTGGTTTTAAAATTAACTATCTGCTGTATTTTTTATTTCTTGTTCTAAATAATAGTTAAACATTTCTATTACTATGTTGTATTGTATTTGCATTATTAAAGGTTGTAACAAAATTAATGCAAGATTTGAATGTGCCACCATTTGTGCAGTCAAGTGTTGGCAACCTTATTAAAAAAACATTTGGCAGCTGATAGTTTAGGGTTAGTAAATATGGAACATTACACGATAGAACAATGTATTGACGCAAGATTTGATTTCAATAAAAAACACAAGTTTTTTTCATTAAATTGTTATATTTTTATTGAATTGTAAAGTACACGGGATAGGATTATGTATGGAATAACACATAAGGCAAATAGACTCCACGGCTTTGCTGGCACATTCGTACTCTTTTGTCGAAATTTTCCATGACCATTTTGGATAAATTAAAGGCTGAATTTCGTTGATGCAACATTGAATTTCCTCCTTCATTGCACGCGTGCTTGTGGGCTTATTGGCATAGACCTTTGACTTCAAATAACCCCATAAACAGAAATCCAATGGTGTTAAATCACACGATCTAGGGAGCCAATTCTCAAATTTTCGAACAGTGGCCGTCAAATTTTCATTATTTTTGAAATATTGTTCAATAATGAAAACACGTTGTTCTATCACGTGTAACATTCCATTTTTCCCAATCTTAAACTATCAGGGTTTAAGATTGGTTTTTTTAATAGGATTACCAACACTTTACTGCACGAATGGTGGCAAATTTAAATCTTGTTTTAATTTTCTGATACCCTTTATAATACTAGCGTGTAGTTTATCAATGTCTCTCATAGAGTATCGTCAGATTTATTTAGGTCCATCTCCATTGTAACATCGAGCGATTCTTGTACGTTTTTTAACAATACGTTTAACTTCTTGTAAGTTAATGACGCTTTATCTTCTACATCAATATCACTGCTTTCACTGTCGGCTGGTGCTAGAAAATAATTTAATCAACTTCTTCATTGATATATTCTTCTTCCATATCTGATGATCATAGGCGGTTATTTAACCTCACATTCTGGAGTTAAATTTTTAGTAATTTCATTGGAACGGACCAGTTGCTTATTTCAGAAAGAGCTGATTAAGTGACTGTCTAGTGCCTCTGGGCTGAGGTTTTATTGCTCATTCAAAAAATGCCTTAAGCCTAGTAGCCTATTAAATAAATGTGTAAAAAATATGAATTCATATTTTTTATTATTAGGATTATATTAACATTTTATGCAAGTATAATTAATCACATTCGTATTTGTTTCATTACGTACAGTTTGTTATTACAGTATTTATAGATAAGGCCGAATTATCAAATACGCAAAGCAGAGAACATTAGATGCCCCGAAATTTAGAGTTATTATTATTTTTTTTTACAATATTTTCTGAGTATATTCATTTTATGGTTTCATTCAATTTACAAGGACCATGCTCACGGACTGATTCAAAACTATATGAAATATCGATCAGATGTTAAAATATTGTTCTAATATTCCTAATTAATTATCATTTATAAATTTTTTTATTATGTTGTTTAAAAACTTTAAAAATATTTTACTTGATATATTTTTAAAAAGTCTGATTCCGTATTTAAATAGTATTTAGATGTATCTATTTTGACTATTTCGTTTAAAATTTGAATTTTGCAGTTCTTTTTTAATGAGAAATACAGAAGTAAACTATATCGAAAGGTCAATTTTGCTATATGAAAGACTTAAACAAATAATTATTGTCGCTAAAAAAATGTCTAATGTAACTAGTTAGTGATTGGAATTCCAAAGAACCCCTAGAGAATCTTACCCGTCCCTTTTTATAGACCCCGAGCATCTAATTAAATAATATTGTAGGCATGAATGCTGCTGAATCAGGAGTTATGGGAAATAAATAAATAAAAATATATTTACAAAGTTTATAAAATAAAAATTATTAATCTGAAATAAATCATTAGGTAAATAAACCATGCTGATTTTTGTACAAAATGTATTGAAATGTGAGAATAAATTGATTTGTTTATTAAAAGAGAAGCTGCATAATTTTTAATCTATTGCTTTTGATATCTATCTTTTGATTTACGAATATATTCTTAATATCCCTCATTCTAAATGTTAATCCAAATTTCATGGTATCAACTTTGATGTTTCTATTTTCGAAATTTCTTAAAAATTTAACATTTCATAATTATGAAGATGATACAAATTTATGATGACTGAAAAACGATTTTTTTAGGTTTTGAAATAAAGTTAGGTAACAAATCTTAAAATTTTCTTTTACTGCTTTTAATTTAAATGAAGCAGAGTTCAGTTTCGAATGAAATCGGTTATTATTCTGAACAAAAAAAAAAGTCATTTCTTTTCCAATAAAAAAAAAGATGCGGTAAGAAAAACTGTGTACATAGAATCAAGTCTAAAAATCATTAATATAACATCGTGTATTATGCTAAATTAAAAGATTTCCACGGTTTCTGGTTTATATAAATGTTAAAAAACTACACTGTTTCCACTGTTGATTAACCCTTTAATTGTTTTGCCTTTTTTTCATATTAGATGATACATTTTCGGGAATTTCATTTGGTTGATTTAGTTAAGAAGCCATAGAATATTTGAGGTATTTGTTGAATAGCATCTTTGAATGATTTGATTTCAGCTTATAAATTTGAGAAGTGATAATTATATGCCTATATGGCTCGCGGGTACGGTGATTAATAGGTTAATACTAATTCTTAATCCAATTCTTATTATGGTTTTAACTCTTTTGATTCGTGTTACTTTAAAAATATGTGTGCGATATGAGGAAAATATTAAATGCTCTTAAATTTTTAAACATTTAACAATTAATAGGATTTTGTTTTTTCTTTTATCGACTCTTATTAAGATTCTAATTCTTACATAAGAATTGATGCCATCATCATACCCCGAAAAATTTTAATAATTAATAGTTATTAATATTTTTTCAATCTATTTCTGTTACGGTAGCGAATTCTTCTATAAGAATGGATATCAAAAATATATAATCGGAAAAGTTTTATCATATTAAAATATACCGGATTCCTAATCCTAGAGCAAATCCAATATTGCACCATCATTTTAATTTGTCACTTGTTATGCAAATAATGACGGCTGTTTTTTGAAACACGTTAATCTTGTCGTTATAGGCTGCATACAATACTTCAAAGAAATAAAAGATTTAATTAGTTGTGAAAATCATTGGTTTAATTTTGAATAATATAAGGCATCAACTTTAATAGTGCTCAAGCTTTACGTCAAACTCATTTACTTTTCATTCTTCACAATAAGCGTTAAATTCCGGGTCTTGGATTGCAAATGAAAAGATGACGAAACATGATTCCGACAAACATTTGGAATTCTTATGGTAGAATTGGTATTCGAACCAATGTGTGTGAATTTAGTGATTGTTAAATCTGACATAGAGCATAAAGAGGGAAAGCGTGGAGATGGGGGCATGCCATTTCAAGTGCCGTCCTTGACCCATGACATTACTAGCTGGTCATGGTTCAAAATTATGTCCACCCCAAAGTGTTTCTACTAAATTAATAAATTAACAGTCAAACGTTCCAATTTTGTCAAAATCAAGACTTCCAAAGAGTTTAAAAGAGTATTAAATTAATGCTTTTAAAAGTAATCGTTGCCGAAGCAATAATTAAAATTAGAAATCCAATGAAAAGATTTGAATATCATTTTTAAATAAGTAAATATGGTTTTTAAATATTACAAATTTATTAATTGTTTAATTATTCTTCACCTAATTATTGCCGATACATAGATATTATATAAGGTTGAAAAAGTGGCAAAACATTGATAAAAATTAACATGCAAATTTTTTACATGAAATATCCTTTTTACTACTTTTCAAAACACACAACACATGTATAATATAGTATCTATTATTATTATTATTATGTTATCGATTAAAAAGATATTTGTACATCTACTGTCTTCTAAAACCATCATTTTTTGCAGCTATTAGAAATCCTGTGCTTTGCGACTTAATTATCTAAATTTGCCTCGAAGTTTTATAACTCACGCGCTTTAGTTGCACTCATTTACATATGATTCGACTCACGATTAAATTCTTGAAAAGATAAGACTGTCTTCTTCTGTGCCTCTGCACTTTAGAAAAGTGTTATCTCCTCTTTGCACAGCGGGGCTTCGAGATTGAAAGTGTATTTGTTCAGGGAACGCTTATTGCTCAATTCGTGTCTTCAGAATTACTTGATAGTGCCTCACTTTCTGATGGGATCAATAAATATTCAAATCTTGCGCGTGCAATCACTTAAATGGAAACAATGCATCTGGAGGAGGCGTTTGTATAATATTCAAGATAAACGGGTTTTTTTTTCTCGTATGCGATGTATAGAAGAAAAAAAGAGCTGTAATCGTTAAAAAATTCGATTTTGAGATTTTGATTAATGTTGTTGTTGATTATGTTGCAAACCTATAAAAAAACACAAAAAAAAAGTGATTAAGCGAATAGAATTCAAACATTCGGCATACGATTTTTTTAAGTTGCCTGTTAGTCGGTGATGTGTATAGCGTAGTAATGAGTTCATTTATTTGTAATGAATATGTACAGTGATTAGTCTATCTGGTAGGGAATAAATACTACTCAGAAATGAGAACTGTTCGTCAATGATGAATGCAAGTTATTAATGAGTCTATCTATTAGCAATGAACTTGCTCAATGATGAATTCTTCTGCTATATAGCGATGATTATGAATGATGAGCTCTGTTATGATGAGTAGAGAGTTCTGTGATGCTTTCTGTTATCCAGAGATGAATACAGTGCACTAATGAGTCTCTGTTAGTTAACGAATGAACACTATTCAGAGATGGGAACAATTTATCTGTTAGTTAATGATGAATACAGCTTATTAATGAGTGTGTCGATTAGCACTGAGTACGCTCATTGATGAGTTCTATTACAAGGCGGTGATTATGAGTGATGAATACAGCTTACTAATGAGTGTGTCTATTAGCAGTGAACAAGCTCAGTGATGAGTTCTTCTGTTATATAGCGATGATTATGAGTGATGACTACAGTTCAATGATGAGTCCTGCTATTTAGCAAAGGCTACCGTTCAATGATGCGTTCCTATTATTTAGTGACGGGTATAATTCAGTGATGAGTTCTGTCGTCTATCTGTAGGGAATGAATACTACTCACAGATGAGAACTGTTTGTTAATTAATGATGAATATAGCTTACTAATGAGTCTGTCTATTAGCAATGAGCACGCTCAATGATGAGTTCTTCTCTTATATATAGCGGTGACTTTGAGTGATGACGATGGGCTCTGTTATTTGAGGATGACTATAGCTCAGTGATGAGTCCTGCTATTTAGTGATGAGTACAGTTCAGTGATGAGCTCTGTTATTTAGAGATAATTGTAGTACAGTAATTAGTCTGTATGTGAGTTAAGGAATGAATACTGCTCACAGACGAGTACTGTTTGTCTGCTATTAACGTTAACTATTGCTCTGAGATGAGGCTAACTTATTTTAATAGTCTTTGTTGTGTTGTGGCATATTCTAGATTTTTGAAGATAAAGAATCGTGTATTCCCGCGAATGTGGACTTAAGGCATATTAAATCCATGCGTCTGTCGCTGTCTCTATGGTATGGTGTGGCACTTTAGAAAAATATGTTGTCAGTTGTTGCTCATTGTTGTTGTCAGTTGTTGTCATATATATATGCTCATTTTCCTTGTGTTCTGGATCTTGCCCAATGTCTCATGTTTTGATCAAATAAACTAACAATTTGAAAATTTTATTAGGCAAAATAGTAACCCCAATAAACTTCTCTATCCACCGCGAAAGCATTTAGACAGATCTGTTTGATCGGAATCTCGGAATCAGAATTGGCAGGAAAACTATGGTTGAATCCTCAGAACTGTTACCGGTCTCGGTACAAGCTTTCCCGTAGGAGCATGTCCACCCATCGGCTGGGAGGGAGGGGGACCAACTTCACTCCTGAATTTTTGTACTCACCTGGACAGCAACAACCAACCACAAATCCCCATTTTTGAAATGCCCCCTCCATGTGGATTTTAGTAAAATAGTAATAATAATTTCGATTATTTAGCTTTGTGTTTTACCTAATCACATTTTTAAAGCAATGAAGCTTAAAGCAATCACAAGCATTATGATTCATTCGTAGGTATTATAATTCGTAAAATAACTGGGAAACACATTACCATTTCGGGTATTTTATAGACTCTTAGACGAGAAGATTATATCACATTTCTAATATAAAATAGATAATAAGAAAGCAAATCAATTAAGTGGTTAAAAAAATATGTACGATATCTGGAGGAGAAAGAAATATGTCTTCCCCTTTTCTTAATGTCATTCAAGAAAATCCCTCATTACCTGCTGAATCTTTCATTTGAATTATTTTATTAAATGAACAATCATAAAAATTCAAATTAATCGTTCTTGTAACTCAAAGCATTGTAGACAATAAAAGGTTA
The DNA here is from genome assembly GCA_026543865.1 of Argiope aurantia. Classification (NCBI taxonomy): domain Eukaryota; kingdom Metazoa; phylum Arthropoda; class Arachnida; order Araneae; family Araneidae; genus Argiope; species Argiope aurantia. Next base: position 266,795 of record JAPMOR010029352.1, read on the forward strand.
AGCACCATCTTTTTCAGAGCACAAATCTATCAAGAATTGATCTATACATTTTGTATATTCATATTTCCAAGTACCATATAAAATCTAAAAATGAATAAGAAAAATGCCTTTTCTTAAAAAAAAAAATGACCATATCGATTTATAATGTAAAAATGACTTAAAATATAACCAAATTCCACACTTAAAAGTATCGTTTTTTTTTTTTTTTTTTGATTTTACTTTTTTTTGAAGGAAACTCACTTAGCTCATATCTGATTTCGTCGCTTTTAGAGAAATGGAAAGTATACTTAATGCCATTCAAGTTTCTGTCCTCGGCACTTATCTTCTTTGAACTGACCAGTCTCCACAATAACATCTCTACTGCTTTCATCCTCGTCCGGACACAAACACCTGTTGCGTTCGGAAAATAGGAGAGAGAGAATCCAGCAGCTGGTAAGAGAGAGATTTTGTGAAAACGGCCGCATCGTCTTGTGACATCTGGCTATTATCGCACGATTGTGGAGAGAAATTTCTCTTCTTCCGTCAATATTTTCGTTTTCGAACTTCGAACCTATTTTCCTCTTCTGTTGTCTATATCGGGATTCTTTAAATCGGTTTCTCTTTAGGCGCAGTAGGCCATAAATAATGACGGACGATTCTTGGCTCAGATTTGCGTCTAGAACAGCAACAGGCGCCTTTAAGAATATTTGTTTTTGGATAATCAAAATAGAATTTCACTGATTTTAGATAAAAGAATTTGTTCATTATTGAATTTTTGGTTTTCGTCCAGTTTTTCTACTTTCCCAATTTTTGATATTATAAGTTTGATAAACATATTTTTCTGAGTTCATATTTGAAACAGATGCATGAATTATACGTCTAGATTAAAGCTATTATACTAGAGCTAGTTTGTGACATAAAAATCAATTTGATCAAATGACGAGGATGGTAATTGAAGTGGCACACTCTTACCATTTCTTTATTTTTGGACTTTCAATCCTAAAGCTGAATTGTAGGCCTCCTTATATAAGGAATTTTCAATATTTGTTTTACGCCAATAATTTTTCTGTAGCGTCAAGAATTTATCAGGTTATCATCATCATCATTATTATTATTCCCATTATTATTTCCATCAATATTATTATCTTTTTGCTCTCATTATCATCATCTCATTATTATCATTATTCTCATTTTTATTCTCATTATTGCCATTATTCTCATCATTATTATTCTCTTAATATTTTGATCATTATTATTATTATTATCATATCATGCTCGAAACTTTATATGTAAGGATCTATAATTGTGGAATCATACAAATTTTTAATTTTTTTTATATTTTTCCATGTTAGCAAAATTTGTTAATAAAATCAGTAAGACGTGAAAAGTTTCGATAAAAATAGCATAATAAATGTTTTAATTTGAATTGCATTTATAATCAGTTCATATTTTTTCATTTTTCAATGTTGAGATCATGGTAGAAATATCAATATTAAATCGCTATTCAAAAATCATTATAAAGTTTAAACGTAAAAAAAATTAAAGAATTTTTTTTATTTCAAAGCATTGTAAATTTTTCTTCCAAGTTTAAATTTTGCTTCATATTTTTTCTAATTATTTTTATTGAGCATTTATTTATTTTTAACAACAAAATTGAAGTTGGTTATTGATTGAAGTTGGAACAAATAACCAACAACAATATATAACAATTTTATAACAAATTGAGATTAGTTATTTGTTAAATTGTTGTTTTATTTATTAAATGATATATTGGGTTATTAGGCTTTCTTTAAATTCACTTCTCAGTGAAAGAAATAGAATTCTTTCAGAATGGCATTTAACTTGATTATAATCCCCCGCCTAATATTAATGCTTTTATTGTGATTCAATCGATTTTTGATCTTCATTTAATTTCATAAATGTTAGGGTTTAAGTTTTCCTTAATCTTTTGATGCATTTTTATAATAAAAAATTATCCGTTACAAAAGTTTTTATATTCAATATTTCCTAGCTTACAGTTCTTAAAATTTCGTAATCTTCTAAGTTTTAAATAGCTAAAATGAAATTAAATATCCTTTTTCTAATCATGTGGGAAAAAAACAAATATTTTAATTATCCTTTTTTTATATTATTGGTATAGAATACTTGCATGATAATTTAGTTTTTTTTATTTGCGCGCTATCATTAATGTATTCTTTGTGCCATTAGGATTTGTATACATCATTTAGGATTTGTATACATCATTTATCTGCATTTTGCATTTTGAATCAATTACATTGTTATAATTTAGAATTAATTACACTTTATTTCAGAATTAATTACACGACAACTCATTTTTTTTCTCCTTTCCTAAAAGTCATTTAAACAATTAAACACAATCATTTTTCTGTTAAAAGTCTTTTCGAAACTAACCATTACCAATTTAAAATAATGGTTAAACTAAATTCTAATCTGCTTAGAATTGAATAATTAAATTCCTACTCTCTCAGATAATAAATCACCTGAATGCTTTATTCAAACATTTAGTCCATTAACTCAGATCCCATTTAAAACATCCCTACTGTGCTGAAATTAAATCAGTAGCATTATCGTTTTCGAAAATGATACTATATTCCTAAAACGGCGCTTATATGTAGATGCCTGTATCAAAAGCGAGCCATTAAGCGACAAAATGTCATTCCAAACATAGATTGTTCCGAGGTTGTTGTTCCGGAAAATACACATCCTATCTTTCTCTCGCGCGACCCCCCCTTTTCCTCTACCCCCCGCATGGAATCCCGCCAAGAAAATGAGATGAATTGTTTACGTTTGTTTTTACTGCTCGGTTTATTTAGTCTTTGAATGCTTCATATATCAAGCAAAAAGTGAATTTTAGACGCAAAACTGTTTTGAAGTTGATGAATATGTCTACTTTGGATATCGTCTGCTTTTAGATAACTTCGCATCGTGTGAAATGGGTTGAAGATGGTGTAAATATTCAGATGACAGGACTTCATTTCATTGTGACTTTTGGATTTGAAGTGATAGTCTCCTGAGCTTAATTTGCCATAATCCAAATGCGACGGCTTTCTTCGAGTTAAAATGAAGATTTAAGATTGTATCTTTTAGTGTTATATTGTGGTTGTTGGATCTTCTGCAAATTTTTTTCTTCTGATGACTGTTGTTCTTAGGCCATGTCATTGCAGTAAATTCATGTCTTCTGTATTTAAATTTAAAATGTTTTGATTAATTTTTTTATTAAATTTTTTACAATGGCAAATTACGTGCATTTATCATTTTCCATTTTGTTTTTTTAGTGAAATAAAAGAATAAATAATTGGTTATAAATGATGGTAAAAAATTATGTTCAGTTAACTGCATTTCACATATATATACTTTTTCATTAGAGCTAGTTTTTTATATATGAAACCAGAAAAAAGTTTTTGACATTTGGTGCACAGGCTATAACAGAAGATATTATAGTTTAAAGAACATGAAAAAAAAAAACATTTTTTTTATCACAATGCAATAGTAGGTAGAATTTTATAACATGAAGTTTTTACTATAAAACATTAAATATCATGATATTTATTTTATATTATTATATGTAGAGAAGCAAGACTCTTTATAACTTCATAATGAGGTAAATAATAATAATAAACGAGTTTCAGAAACAGTTATTTAATTATTTTCTTAGTTCCACACTTCACAAGACAAAAGAGGCACGAACGTGAGAAAATACGACACACTTAGAATACAATCTAACCCCCAAGAAGGATCATGGGAAATAAACCTTGATGTTAATAAGGTATCGCAATCTGTTGTATCAAAAGAGAATGTAGTAGAGTTATGTAACCGCTACATATATAATATATATTTTAAAATATGAAACAAGTAAAATTTTGATATAAAATATTAAATATATTGATATTTATTTTATATTATTATATAATATACATTTTATAATACGAAAGAAGTCCGGAAACACAGTTATTTTGAATAACACGGAGAAAGAAAAGACATTTTTATTATTATCTTTGTCGTGATTTTCTCTGGCCTTTCTTTTTTTAATAATTAATTCTTGTTTAACATGTGTGCTTGATAAAATGAAGAATTGTTTTATGAAGAGAAATTAATTTTTATGCTGTATCAAATGTAATTAAACATATTTTAAAACATGAAACGCATTTAGAATGCATTTGTTTTTAAATTTGAAATAAACATAAGAAAAGTTTTAGATCCGATCTAGTCTTTTGCAAACATCTGAAGAGAAAAATCTTAAAACATTGTAGAATAAATTCTTTATTCTCGTCAATTTTTCAGCGACAAAGGAAATTCTTTCCTTTTTCTTCCAGGAAGATAAAATCTAAATCTCTTTTAGATAACACTTTTTCTAGAAGAGTCCTTTTTTATACCTTTTTCTAAATATTAGTTTTATATTAAATACAACTTTCTTGCACCTGATTTAAAATTCAATTTATATTGTTTTAATTTCCATTTTTGCGATATGCATTTAAAATAATTTAGGTAAAACTCATTTTTATTGATATTATTTTGTTACACATTTATTTTACAAAATAAAATTATTCAAAGAGGCATAATTTCTGAATATATTCAATCATTTTTTTTTGTTGCATAGCTTGCATACATAAAATTAATTCATTACTTAAAATAGATTTAAAAAAGATAATGAAAATCCTTTATATTTAATTCATGAATCGGATGTTTAAAATATATATTTCCATGTAATAGAAAACTTACAAAGGGTCGATTTAAATATTTAAAACAGAATTTCATTTAGAACATAGTTTACTTTAACGTCAATTATTAACATAGAAATGACGTGAGGTTTTTTTTTAAGCAAAAGCAATCGCTGAATATGAATACTTATTACTTTTCTAAGTCTATATTTAAATACAAGTTTTGGTTCACTTAATGAATATTAAGCGACTTCAAAAACGCCATTATCGTCTGCGATTATTTTTCATAACTTCTGCTGTTGCCATTTTTTCGTGTTTAGCCTAATTTATTTTCGTTGAATGTCGTGTTGTAGCTTTTCCTAGATTGAAGTTTAAACAAACCTGACAAAGATTGATGTTACCAGATTACTATTTATCTAATGCCGCAATTTAAGTAATTTGAGATCCACAATTACGACAACATTTGCGTTTTCAGAACTGAGAATAGAAACATATACCAGTCGCCATGGTGATATTTCTTTCATCGTTTTGGCAACACGCCCGTTCATTTTTTAAAAGAACCTTTTTGTATGTATTGAATAATTTCTGTAGAAGCCGAAGATTTTTCTATTTGATTATTTGTTCCGAATACAATTAGACTTTGTAGATTAATTTTATTTCTTAAAGACAGTGATTGGATTGCGTAATTTTATTTATTTAATTCCCAATCAGTAAAAGTAGAGTTAAATTTATATTCAAAAGCATTTTTTTTTTATTTCTTTGAGTAGTGAAAGTTATCTACATTTCAAGAATTATCTTGAAATTGCTGTACATTTATATTATTTCTTTTTCATTTTGATCGATTTATGTTGTCTAAATCTTGAAAAAAATAAATAAGATGTTTATTGAAATCGCTGCTTATAATCATGGAAATGAAATAACTCTTAATCTTTATTATATTTTGGTGACAGGTTTAGTAGCTATGTTTTTACGTTTAAGCTTCAAATTATTGATGAAAATATGCCAAATATAACGTTGGAAATTAAAGAAGAATCAAAGGAGATACAATTCTTATATGTATAATTGCAGTTACTAAAAGGATGAAATATGCGTAGACACAGAAATCGATACTTTTAGCGCTGGGACCTCAAAATAAATTTTATCTTTATAATGAATGTTGGTTTTTAAGTCATCACATTCAATGACAGACATAATTCCAATTCTTTTTTATTTGTTTGTAAATTCAGCAAGATCCAGGTTATACTTGAAAAACTGAATTCAATTTTTCATAACTTTCGAATGCATCGTAATAAAAATGTAATTAATAATTTGCATAGATAAATGCAAGTCTACAAAAGACATTTAACCCTCCAGCTGCGTATCCCGCGATTTCCTCGGGTTGGCAATCAGTCCATTTTCTGCTGCATCCCGCGTTTTTCACAGTTTAGAGTATTTATTTTTACGATTACAGATTTTTATTATATTATATTATATTATTATATTATATATATTATATTATTATCGTGTAACATAGTATCAGTTAATTTATTTGAAAAATATTTGAATTTATTTGCAAACTTATCGCATCTAAATAGTGGTTTTAAAGAATTATGCAGCCAGAGGGTTAATGGTTTAGCATTAGTTAGAATTACTTTTAATGTGAACTTTATTTACCTATTGCATTCTACTGGAAAGTTTTAACGTTTTGTAAAATTCTTCTCTTTTAAAGTTTTGGATTCGGAACTCTTGTTCGGTTGTTGGATTTCGCTCGTGGCAGGTGATATTTTCTAAAGAGCCCAAAGGGGGCTTGCCTTCCCTCCTCTCAGTAATTTGAAGAGCCGTTATCCCTCGCTTTACAGCTGTCGTGGACTCGTGCCTCTTTTTTCACCTGCGTGCTGCTGCAGAGGTTTGGAGCCCCTACCCCCCTCTTATTCTGGGATGCATCAACAAGTCTAAAGATGGCGGCGGTTGCTGAGGAATATTTTTTATTTTGCCGCACGAGCCAAATGGTTTCGAGTGTAATTCTATATTGGAGTAACTTTCTGGCTTTTTGGAGTTGAAAGGGATATCGTTTGGGAGTTTAGAACAGGGAGGGTTTGGGGAAGAGTGAGGGGAAGCATGCATTGAATGGAAGGGATAAGTTATGTACTTAAATGGGCATGTGAATGGGCTAGGGTTGTCCTCCGAGAGTTGCTTTTAAGTAAGAATTTAGTTGTTGAAGTTTCTTCGAATATCTTTTGTTGATCTTATCTTTTATTGATGTTGCCTGAGTTTTTGAAACACTACATCATTTTCTGCGGATTTCTAAGCTGGATACATTTTAGATTTGCATAGAAAAATTCTGTTATGCTTAAAACTATTTTATATAACGGATTAAAATTATTATATTTTAAATAAAGTCTTTTGTTACTACTAAGTAATATATTTCTTATTTTTCACACTTTCTTTTATAACATTTTTTAATGCATTCAATTAACAGATGAGCTTATTCTTAATGTTATTGTCTCAGGTATTTGCAATTATTTAAATCCTAAAAATATAAATAGCCTAATTAATAAAACAAAGTTTATGGCTTCCCTGAATTGAAAAAGTTTTTTGGTCCATTATATCTCTTTGTCTGTTAGTGTCTGTGAACATGATAACACAAAACCGCTTTGAGCTATATATATGAAATTTGGTGTATAGAATTTAGACCAAATTTCCCGATTAGCCAATTTTGCACGAATTCCATTCTGTCTGACTGTTCAAGTACAAGTGAACTCGATGATCTCAAACTGAAAGAGCTAGATAAATAAAATTTGGTACGTAGGTTTAACATCTAAAATATCGATTCTTATCAAATTTTGAGCCAAATCTGTCAAAGTGCTGACTGTCTGTCGGTTTGTACTTCGGCATGTATGCAAAAACAATAACAAAAATGCAATAACTTAGATAAAGGAAATTTGGTATATGAGTTTATGGTTATAATTGCTGTTCAGTATCAAATTTTGCTTATAATCTATTGATATGAAGACGTCCGAAATATATATTCGCACGATAAATTTAATAAAAAAGCCCTATGCCAGCCAAATATCTATATTTTGATCTATAATCATTCGCTAAAACCATACCATTTATATATGTTCAGTTCTAAGGCTTACAGTTTTATGTGAGAGAAGAAGAAGTCTTTTATTGGAAAGTAAACGAGAATATTTCAGGGAGACTTCTCCCACTGCTTTTGTTCGGTATTCATTGGCCACTGTGTCATATATATATATATGTGTGTGTGTGTGTAATGGCATTTTAAATATATATGTAATGGCATTTTTAAATCTAAATTTCTAAATTTTTATCTCAAATTTGCATATGTTAACTTTATTCTAAATTTTTCTAAAATTTAGAATAATTTTCTCTTATTTCCCAATCCAATTTCCACTTTTTTATTTATTTGATTTCTAACATGCGCTTAATGAAATTACTGATTCCGTAGTTTCCCCACGGGAATAAAAATCCCTGGTATTTACATATTCACTTTTCAGAACTTAAGACTCCCCTGCTTAAATCGTCATATCGCAAAGTGCGTCTATCAAAATCTAATAACAAAATCATTAATTGATGTTTTAGTCATATAGCCGATAATGTGTTAGATCATATATCAAAATAGTCGATTAATATGTTGTATTAGAGAATTTTGTCATATATTCTATCATATATTCATCGGCGTATTATATTGATGTGTTATCATGTAGAAGCTAACTGACATTATATAGTTGTGTTGTCAAGTAAATATTATTTAGCATGCCAGCATATAGAACTCTCTTTGTAGACCAGTAATCTCTAAATAAATCAATGATGTAATCTCTTATAAAAATTGTAAATGAAAAGCAATAAATAAGAAAAATAGACCCTCCCCCCCCCCTTCTTAGAAAACAATTTTTGTATTCTTTCGCTCCAAACTTCTGATTCAGTTCTGACTAATGCATAGAAAGAATCGTAAAGTTGTATGTCAGTCGATTGAAAAGCATTGGTAGCTTCATTTAATTTATGTGCGAGCAGTATCGATCAATAGGCAAATGAATTCTTGTACATTTTTATTCTCATTATATCCTTTTCTCGATGTGCAGTGAAACTAACGGTACAGAAAATCTTTTGCAACAGCGAGAACCATATTTCTAACTCTTCTCAGCATTTTATTACCTATAAGTTTTAAAGGACGAAAATTATATCTCTCTTTAGTGTCCCTGATGAAGACATAATCCGGCAGGGCCAAAATGCAGTCAATAAGCTCTAATTGCTCGCCAAAATCCCATTATCCGGGCTCCCACTTACTAAAATAAAGAGGCAATCGGCCCCCAGGACAAATAAATAGTAGAGTCGGAGGCACCCCATAAAGCATCTCTCTGACTATATTTCGTAGCAGTTACACGATGTTTGCCGTGTTTAATGGTCAATCATTGACCAGGCACGACGGAGAGCGTGGATGATAAGAGTTTTATTGGTCATTTGAGAGCGACGACGTGCCATTAAATGTACAAGAGGAGCCATTTTTCCTTGTCGCTCTCCCCTTTTTAACCGGGGGTTTTCAAATGTCAGCGTATGTTTTTTTTATGCGATAGCATATTCAGATTCTGTCCTATTTATTTATTTTAATTTGATTTTCAATTGTAGACAAGCGAGGAATTTGATATTGTGTCACATAAAGAAGCAGCTGTTGTAGTCTCCCGAAAAGCGTCTCGCATACTCTCTAATAAATTTGACATACCAGCGAACGTCTTGCACTGGCGTACAGTAGTTACGAAATGTTAACTTTTGGCGTGAATTTAGCATTTTTTTACTGAATTTATCTTAATGGCGAGTGATTTGGCGATTAATCCCCACCATGCGTTAATAATATCCAAAAATCGAATTTGTATTTTAGTCATGTTTTTCTCAATCGATTGAAACAAAAATTTGATACAAAACTGCATTTATAGTCACAAAATTCAATACCAAATTTTATATGTTTATGTCACTGCGTTTTTGAATTATCGCATTAACGTTTCTGAAAATGCAGACCAACTTATAATCAACGTGTAGTTGGATTTGGCTCAAAATTTGACAGGTGTCTACACTATAGATGTCAAATCTGTGGACCGAATTTCATCTATCTCTAACTCTCTTTGTTTTGTATTTATCGTATTAATTTATATTCGAGGAAACTGGACCTCTTTGAACGGATTTTATTCAAATTTTGATAGAAATCCACAAATTTGGTGTTAAGACCATATACCAAATTTCAACTGTCTAGCTCAAATCTTTTTTGAGTAATCTTTTCACAGGCCGATAGACAGACAGAACAAACATTTTAGGAAAATGCTTTTTTTGAACTGAAAGAGGTCTAAAACGCGGAGATTCGTCAAAATTTCGAGTTCGAATTTTTTCGACGATTACTATACTTTGTCTATACTACGTATACGAGAAAGTAAAATGATAAGTTTTGAGAAAATGAAAGTGGGTATTTGCCGTTGAAGCAGCGGATGGTACATTTTCATGCTGAACTTGAAGAATCGCAGTTTATAAATACCTGAACATTATAATTTGTATAAAAATAAAGCATTAAAAATGCATTGTAGATGAATTGTATTTAAAGTATAAATGGTATATATGTAAACATTATTTTTTAGCAGTTGCATGGCCAAAAAGGAGACACTTTTAAATTTTTAACTTAGATTTTTTTTCCATGCCTGGAGGCATAATTTATGTACAAGAATAAGCGGTAAGATATACGTCAGTTCACATCGCGACACAAAAACAGAAGAGCGAAAGGGACCGAAATCTTTTCCTCAGTGTTTTATACTATGAGATTCTGATAGAGATTTCTTTAGTACGTGTTGATTTAGGTAAGGAAAAAATGTCTTTAAAAGAATGTTGCAAACATTAATGATTTTTATCCCTTCACTCGAAGCGTGAGAACCTGCTGATTTCAGCAGTTTACAGAGTGCGTGTAGCATTAATTAAATAAAAGAAGTAGGAATTGGATCAGGAAATTTGTGAAAATTTTAGAATGAAGTTAATATGGGTTTAAATTAAGATAAAAATTATTAAATTAATTAGAGTTTAATTTAGATTAAGATATATCCTTAAACACACACACACATATATAAAGAAATATTCTTTGAAGAACTCAAAATTAAGAGAAGGATATAATTGTTTGAGGACTATAATATTCTCATGTTACGCCAGTCATAAGCAAAGCCCATTTCTATGTAGTAGAATTATTGGTATGAGATAAAAGCATTTAAAGATTTTGTGCTGTTGGTATAATGAATAATTATGTAATATAATAATTCTGGTGTAATAAATTTTTTAATGAAATCAGTTTATGAATATCATTATAACATAATCTGCTTATATCTCTTAAAATTTAAATGAACTCGTCTTATTTTTTTTAACCTCCTGTCCCAAGATGCACGGTAGACTGTGACTTGTATATGTACCCACTCCGTAAATAAACTTTATAATATTTGATCTTATTTTATGAAGGAACTAAATAGAAACCATGGCTCATACATCAGTACAGACAAATGATATTTCCTGTTAGTTGATGTTCTTACTTGTAGTTTGTTTATTTGTAGTTTATTTGTGCATGAGCCGTTACTTTACCATATTGCGCAATTGCATTGTGGCCGAGAAACAGCTTATATTTCTATAAATAAATTAACTTTAATATCCTTCAGACATTTTTAATGGTGCTATTGCTTTTCTCAACGCTTGATTAAAACCGTAACAAGACATGTACATTCTTGAAATAATTTCCCACTAAAATTATGTCTGTAAAATTTTATACTGATTAGATTTTTATAGCGATATATTAAAACATTAATAATGTATAACAATATCAAAATATTCGTGTGATCGTATCAAGTCCAAACGATCTCATTAAAAAGTGGATCACTAAAGTATATCGCATTTAAAAAATGAGAACGGAGCTAATTTAGTTTTTATACAAAACAGATATTAATTAGATGGTATAGAAGGGAAAATCCACCTCAATGGTTGTCTATCACACATATTTATCTACAGATTTCTACTGTAAGGACGGAAATTCCACGCAAAAGGGAATAGGAAGGGTTTTATGAAAATATAATAATTCTTGGAATTATAAGAATGAGACGAGTGTAAAAACTTACGAGATGATACATTTGTTCTTATTAAATATTTTAACAAAATGTGCGTAATATTTTGAGTATTCAAAATTATTTGTAATAAATCAATTTAATAATCGAAATAATACGTGCGAATTAAAAATTGATAAACATTGTGAATGTCAGAAGCGAAAATGCTGTGGAATTGCAAAACGTTGTTTGATCATTCAGTAAAAAAAGCACATCAGCTACCTTTTTGGATACTTTTAGAACTAATTAAAAGACTACCGACCGTTTTCCACGTTTACAACATTAGAAACATTAGCATGAAAAATGAAGCAGAAAGTGTTGGCATTACATTTTTTTTTACCATTTTTCACACTCAGGTTTATATAATATCCCTAAATGATATAGTCAATTTTGCTTGGGATTAAAATGCTTTCCTATCTAATATTTTTAAAATAAAATTATTTTTGTAAAAAATATTATAATAAACAATATTCTTTTTATCATCAAAAACATATTTTTAAATTAAAATTTAAAAAAAATCATTGCAGCCAGGCGATTTTTAAAACCATCAGTTTTAAAAATCGTCTGGTCTAATGCAAATTTAATTTTCTTTCATAACATTCCTTATATAAGCACTTTAAATTTTATTCTAAACTATTGAAGTATGAGACGATTTTAATGAACGTTTTACTAAATTTTTCGTCAAATTTTCTTAGTATAAAACTAATAAAAAGCGTTGCCAGGAAGTATTTAAAAAAATAGAGATATAGCAAAAAAATGAAATATAGCAGTTAAAAGTTTCAATGTTGCCTGGCAACGGAGTATATATAAATTCCCTCATTTCAAAATCGTCTGCAAAAGTTATTTATTAAATTTTGGAAAAATCGATAAATGGAAGAAAAAAATTGTTACGAAAACGAAAATGATATCTTTGAAAATGCAAAATTTTATATTTTATGATAGTATAAAAATATTTCTTGCGGAATAATTTCTTACGACGCTACTGAGGAAAAATAGCAAAATTTCGGTTAGTTTCTAAATAGAATTTTGAATTTAACTTTGGAAAGTTGACTATATTGTTTCTCTGAATATAATAAATGTGCAATAAAAATATAAATTTATATAAATTTTCTAATATAATAAATATGCAAATTTTGATTGAATTCCTCTCATTAATTTAGGAGAGACAGAACATACATATAAATGATTTTCATTTTCATTAACATTGCATGTCGAAATATTATCATGAAAGTCTAAAAAATATCGTCTGATAAATTTATTTTAAGATTATTTTTATATTTTTAAGATTATATTTATTATTTTTTCTCAAAAAATATAACAAAATTGGTTAACTGCCAATAACTATACCTGGTTTTAAATAATGGAATGTGTTCAAAGACTTAAAAAAGACTTTTAGTATGGTAGGAATAAAGGGAAAAAGCAAACAATTCGTTTCATAGCGTTTTGTGCCAATCATAATATTTGTGTTTTTCAAATTTTTATGTTTTTTTGGAACAGAAAAATACCTTTATTTATTTATTTAATATTTTTTTGTTTTTACTATTGCCATTTATTTTGGTATTGTTTGCAAGATAGGTTTCTCTGAGTCAAGTGGTGTATATTTTTTAAATATCTTTTTTGATAAATAAAATTTATAAAACAATCTTTATATAACAAACCCTTTTCAATTTCTAGATATTTTTCCTTTTTATATCGGTATTTCAGAGAAGAAAAGGGTAAAATAAATTTAATGAAAATTAATAAAACAGTATAATTTTTATAATTATTAATTACTAATATATAATTTCCTGCTTTTAGATTTTAATTTATTATTCATTAATATATACATTATTGTATTTTATAAAGTTTTTTTCTTAAATTCACTATCAGATGCTGGAACCAACACGGAATCAAAATTTAATTAAATTAATCGATTAACTGGCAAATTTTGAAAATATTAAATAGCGCATTCTCATTGGGAATAAATAAAATTTAAATTTTAAAATTCGATATCGTTTGGAAGTGGGTATGGATTGCATATTTTTATATATATATATAAACATAAAACATATCATGTTAGATAAAAATATATAAAAATAATATTGTCGAATTCCTATATTCCTGATAAATTATAGATCAATTTAATAAGAAAAGATCAATTCTACAAAAAAAAAAGTAAGCTCTGTTATTATTAATATTAATATTAAATGGACACTTACGAGCGGAACGTTTTCGAATATTTCTAATAGATATACATCTCATGTAGCAAGAAAATAACGCATAATTATGAAACATTATTGGAACAACTAAAATTGATTTAAGATATGTAAAATGTATTCATTGAAATAATGTCCTCTCGACCTTCAACTATTTTTGCATGAACCACATTTCATTTGTTAATTTCTAGTTATAACTCTTCTGAAAAGTGGCATCACTTTTCTTTCTATTCCAAACGATATGCAAGTCACAAACGAATAACCGTTAATTTTCTGTAATCTGATTTACGAGATGTCAACGGTTTGCTGACTAATGCTAGATTACAGGTACGTGTTTTGTTTTATGACTGAAATTAACCAATCATCTGCATTCTGAACTACCTGTAAGAATTCTTTACTAGGCCGTTTACATTAAACTAAGCTATTTAAACTCTTAATTGTTTTTTGTAACATGTTCCTTTTTTTTTTTTTTGGACTAATGTGAATGGAACAACAGTAAGTATTATATTGATATCGTTCATCTTATAAAAAAATAAAATAGAGTTTGAAACTTTAAAAAAAAGTTATATGAAATATTATTTACTTATAAATTTTTCATTAGGTTGTCTATTTACCAAGTTCTACACATATTTTAATACTTATTTTTATAATAAAAATTCAAAACGACATTAAAATTTATTATTATTGTCATTTTAAGACATTCATTTAGAAGTTAGAAGCCTAAAAAAATTTTAATGATAAAATGCTTTTTTTTAATTTTATAAATTGTTTTTCTTTGAAGTTCTGCAATGCTGTAAAAAAACTGATTTTACACGCTCTTATTTATTTTCATTCGCAAATATTTTGTTAGTGGTTTTGCATCCACTTCTTGATGTGTTATAGTTCTGAAATTTTGTTTAACTGTTTGTTCTTGATGACAGTACAACATTTTAATTTTTTAAAACTTAATTATCAGTTAACTTGCTTTATATTTTGATTTCATATTAAAGATATCAATTGATAGTGAATTTGAGAAAGAAGAGTAGGCGATTTTACTGTATTTGTGAGAAAGATTTAATATAATTATATATAAATATATATATAATATATTATTATATGTTAAAATATTAAAGATTAAAATATATAGATGAAAGTAAATAAAGATTTTAAAAACTCGCTTTCATTAATGTTCTAAAATGATCTTTGTTAAATTTTTAGATGTCAAAACAAAATCCTAAAAACGCACTGAAAATTATTCTCTGCAAATATTAAGAAAGAATGTATATCATTAAAAGAAAAATACCTAAGCATTCATAAAACTTACAAAATATATATATTATAAATTTGATTGGATTTTTTTTTGTATTCTATTCACCGCTTCATGCTTCTACGATTTTTGTTTTCACCTCCAAGTTTCGTTAAAAAATTATCATTATTTTTTTCGTATACTAATAAAAGCTTGTTTCTAAAACTTTGTTATTCTTTTACCTCTACATACGGGTTAAATGATTGGTTATCGACTATATCATAGGTCTCGACTTAATATGGTTTTGCGTAAATAGATTTTAATGCCGCAAAAAATTTGACTATAATTTTTTTTGTTCGATTTTTCTGAATTGTTTTGCTTTAGATTTTCTCAATTATTTCTGAAATATTAAAAACCAATTCAATTAACTCTTTTTTAAAAATTTCTAAAAATGTATATTCAACCAAAGATCGTCTGTTTTTTTTTATTAATGTATTTTTTTTTCTTTCTATATACATGCATATTGGGGGTTTCGAAAAATTTCATCAGGCAGAGCTGAGACATTAAAATTATTTTTATACACCGAAAATGGTTGAAAGTTGAAAAAAATGGAACCAGACCTTTTTAAAAGTTTAGATGTTGAAGCGCCAATTTTATTTTCATGTCTATTATAACATGCTTGATGCCTATAATAGCTAATGCTAATATAGTCAACAAGAATTGGCATCCCCTAAATCTGAGCAAAAAGAGAACCTTTTTCTTTGATGTAATTATTAAAAAGATTATTATTTTATCATGAAAGAATATTATTCTTTTATTAAAGAAAATTATTTTACAACATGCTTTTACGCCTGAGGCTAAATTTTCGATTTTGCGTGCCGAAATTTAAATGCAGTTAAATTTATACTTTTTTTTTATTGTGTTTAGAAAAAAGCACAAAAATAAGTCACATTTATTTTTAATGATTTATACAATTTATCAAAATGGATATAGTAAAAAGTGTCGAATGCCGATTTATTGGCGTTTTAGAGGACTTTACTTTTTATTGAAAAATGCCTTTAATTTGTATGTATGATGAACTATGCCGATGGTGGTTTAGGTATCCCCCACACCGCCCGCGACTATACGTTGCAATGAAAGTAATTCTGATACAAAGAGAAAATATGCAACAAAAAATAATTCTCCTATCTATGAAAAAAATGGCGGTCAGTTATTTATCTTATCACGCATTCTGGGGAACGTGATGAAAAGATATAAATTTTGTTGCCAATAGCTCTCGAGCGTGGGAGTTTTTTTTAAAACAGGTGTGTTATTGAAGCAGGTGGTTTTGAGCGGTGACGTCATCACATTCGCAAGCAATTCTTTGTTTGGGAGAACCAAACAAGGCATAATTTTTTAATATGGAATTTAATATACAAAAGCGAAATGACAAAAGCGTTTTATTTTCGTCTTTTCTTCTAAGAATAAAAATAGTACTTAGTCTGAATAGTTATTTTTATTTTCCGACAATAAATACGCAATTCTTCATGAATAAATGTAAGGAACATAGGAAAACTTTTTTTAATTTACGTATATATTTCTAAAAAAATAATTTAGATATATGGCTAATGACTGTATGTAAATATCAAATCGCTTGCATAAACAACATATTTTTACGTAAACATACCTTAGAAATGTTTTAAAAATGTTTTATAACTATATTTTGTTTATGCATAGATCCATTCTAATCCTGATTCAATAGTTAATTACAAATCGTTAGGGCGAGGCATACATTTACAGTTGGAAAAATACTTTAAAGGATTTTAATTGATTAAAACAATATAAAATATAATTACGTACTTCTGCAAAAAATTACTAAGCATTTTTTTTCACGCTCTTTCTTTAATCCTATTAATTGTATTATATAAAGTATTCTCGACACAATAACATTTCAAGCAAAAGAGTTCCCTCCTTTGTAATAAAAAAAACTGATCGAGCTATGAAGATTCTTATTACGTTATTTTATAGCAATCAACGGTCGCTTCAAGGAAGTGTTATGCATTGATTTTTGAAACTACCTTTGAAGGCGATAATTGAAACTGTATAATTCAGTCAGTTTTAGTCCAAAAGAGTTTTTGTTTTGTTTTGTTTTGTTTAAATGGTTTATTTGTCAAGAATATTTTATTAAATGCAATTAATAGGCCCTAGAAGTTATATAAAAATTAATTTTTTGAAGGGGGGGGGTCTTGCAATTATTGACTCAAGAGCAATATTTCTCTATATCATTTAAAACAGTTTCTCATTTGGACATGTGCGCATATTTCTAACGGCTTAGAAGTTGGCTGTTGAGTCACGATTAGATTGGTCAACTTATATTTTAAAATTTATTACATATAACTTCTGTTAATTTCCAGATACAAAACACTTAGCTAAAAAAACAATATTTATTAAAGTGAATATTTTCTTATCAATAAAAAATTTCCTTTTTCTTAAAAGTGGAATGAAATATTAAATTTAGAAATGTGTAAACTTTGAGTAATAGAATAAAAATGTGGATAAAACAAAATGAAATATTAGGTTAATATTAATCGTTACTTGAATTGTATGTCGTATATAAATTATTCAAAATTGAAACTATCGAAGTATGCAGTTTGATCAATTATTGTAGTCTGAAAAAAAGCTTTAAAATAGTCTAGTGCTACTTAAAATTTAATTTTATGTTGTTCCGATTTTATATTCTGAAGAATGATCTTTTTTGTTTTATTGTTCTTATCAGATCCAGTTATTAATTCTTTTTCGTAGATGAGAATTTTCTGTTTGATAAAGCAGTTTTCGGTCGATTAAATTATAAGAACTGATTAAATTTTGTCATATTATTTAGCAAAATTTTTTCTGCTTTCGTAATAATAGATTATTTGCTTGAAACTTCAAAAATTTAAAGTGAGGATTTGTTAATAATTTGTTTTCCGATTGTTAGGTGTTTTTGAATATTTTATAAGATAATTTTATTAATTTGATCTCAAATGAAAAATTATGATGGTTATGTTTGATTGTTTTAGCCCTATGCTTAAAATCCATGTATTTTAATTGTTTAAATTAAAATTACTAGCTTATGTTTTCGTTTATTTTCTGGGGGGGGGATTTTCTTTCTTTCATTTTTTTGAAAGGTTAGTCAATAACGAAGATTTTATTTAAAGTTAACCAATATTAAAAAAATAAAACTAAACATTTTTAAGCAATAATTAATGCATAAACTTACAAAAATTATTGTGAATTATATTACAACTGTCTTTTTATTGAATACTGAGAATCAATTTCGATATTTAGCATTTAAAATTTGCAACATCAACTAAAATATAACTCAATTTATTGTTATTAGAAAATGAAACATTTCTTAAGTTGTTGTCCCCATACTCTCTTCACGTTTTGAGATTCTATTTATCATGTTTAGAATTACAAAAGATGTTATTGTACTAAAGACGTTAAATATTTAGTAAAATATGGAAGAAGAGAATGAATGAATCCCAGTTTTAAATACCCATTTTTTTTCTCCTTTTATTTCTGGAAATATTTCTTGTATGGAAATTGAATTTTGTTTTGTTTGCATGTATATATATATATA
>JAPMOR010029352.1:289040-394828 GCA_026543865.1 Argiope aurantia
TAATTTTTGAGCAGTTTCGTGGTCGAAGAGAGAGAAGACACTTCGAAGTTTTAATCTCCGCTTTTTTCTAATCCGGGAGGTATAATCTATGCACCAGCAAGAAGCAACAAGGTATGTCATTTCACACAACGATCCGAAAGAGAAAAGAGCCAACGAAATATTTATCCCCGATGGTTATATACTGTGAGATTTTGATAGGAATTTATGTACACTTGTCGATTTAGGTAAGGGAATTATAGGGATCTTTTAAAAGAATTTGTTTAAATCGACAAATTTTTATCCCTTCTCTCGGAATGTGGGAACTAGCATTAATTAAATAAAAAAAGTGGAATTGGATCAGGAAATAAGAGAAAATTTTAGAATGAAGTTAATATGGGCTGAAGTAAGCTAAAAATTAGGAAATTAATAGGGTTTTATTTAGATTTAGAGATATCATTAGAGATATCATTTAGAGATACCACACACACACACACACACACACACACACACACATATATATATATATATTATTGTTGTTTAGAAATTAGTTATTAGCCCACCATTTTAATGGATACCCTGAATATTTGGTAATTTTCATGGTTATACGTAATAGTACACAGTAGTACCGTCGCGCAACGATGCATTGTTCTGTGAATCTCGCAATTTGTTACATTTTATAATCCGTAAGAACGAAAGCTAATAAGTATTAAAAAAATAAAAATAAAGGATGTTTCTTTTCTGAAGATTCTACCCCCATCGTATTCTATTCGTAGCCGAGTCCAAAAAAATCACGTAACAATCCACGCGACTAACTAGACTTTACGGAAGTGGAATCAGTTGAAAAGATCCCTCTGGCGAACAAGCTCTGAACTAAAAAAAGATAACGAGAAAATAAAAACTTGAGAGTGAGTTGACAAGAGATAAAATATAAAGTCGAATAAAATGCTGTTCGGGAGCTAGTGCAACAGGTGGTACTTAGATGTTAAAAAAACGCGATTTGATCACCTGCCTGATTATTTTAAATATATTTTACGATATTATTAAATGTTCTTCTAAGTGGGGTTTGAATTTTTGGGTCGCTGAAAAAAAAATTGTTCTCAATGCGAATAAGCAAAAATAATTCAGTAAAATCTTTTAGCATAAATGATTGTATAAAAAATAATAAATATGTTTGATTCCTTTTTGTTATCTTTAATCAATTACTTACCCCTTTTTTGTGTATATAAATTCTTTGGAATGCAAATCTGTGTTCGATTCCTAGATTGAGTCAAAGAATATTATTGAAAACTCGATTGGAAAAAGTTAAATTTCTTGATCTTTCTTTCGTTAACTTCTTAATGAGATGGCAGGTTTTTGTGACGTGTTTTTATTTTTTTAATCCATATAAATGCATAAAAAGATATTCCAGATACTTAAGCATTGTAAAACATTTTTAATGATTTTCTGCTTTAACATAATTGGCAATATAAATATCAAAAATTCTTTCATTCAATATACGGGACAGACACGTAATAGCACACGAAAAAGTTGTTGAAAAACCTTAATCTACCATAATCAGTTTTGTTTTTATAACAGCATAATCTTTAGCTTTTGATAAAAAATCAAATAGTGAAATATCTAAATGAAATAATTATTTATTCATTTTAGAGTTATTTTATCCGATATAAATTTAAAAACTTTAAATAGTAAAAAAAAAATATTAATTTTTAATTCTTTGCAATTTAACTAGGCAATTTATTTTTCAATAACAGTTAATTCTTGAAATAAAAATTGGAAGTAAAAAAATGTTTTTCGAATTTTATTTAAAAATTATTTTTAATAATTATTTTAAGGTATTTAATAATTATTCTATATTTATATATGTTATTTTAATTAACATCTCAAAATGTTTTTTTTTATTGTTTAAACTGAAAAAAAAAATTGTAAAATGCGCTAATAGATAAGCGAATGCCTGAAAACTGTCATGCGTATAATAACTTTTCACTTTGTGAGTTTTTTCCATATTTCTGTGCTCATATTTCACTTTGTTTCGCATTTCTCATGTCAATCAAAAAAGTTATTTTTATTCGGCTTAGAAACATATTAAAACAATAGTAAAAAAAAATTACTTATTTCTTATGGGAACAAAGCACACGCAGTCAGCGTAAAGAATGTTGCAAACGAATTAGTCATTACACATTTAATGCTTAATTTTTTAAAGAGTTAAGTAATAAAATCAGTGTAGTTGAAATCGAGAGACAAACCATAAAATATTTATTACTCGAAAATTCACTTGGAAAATAAAAGATTAAATTTATTTCCCAGTTTTAAAGCTATTAAGCACTTTTGCTCTGTAAAATTTTTAAACATTAAACTCTTTAATGATACCGAAATCCTATTTTATGATTTGGAATTAGTTAACATATTTTTGCGAAGTCGCGTTAACAGATGGAAGTAATTTTAATTTGCCTGGAGCTTCTAATATTGCTACTTCAACTTTTCCCAGGGGTGTTGTTGATGAAACTGAATGCGGAAATTCAAAAGTTGCATTTAGTTCTAACTATATTACAAGAAGAAATAGTTAAACGGAAAATATTTTCCGAAACATTTCTGTCTTTTTCTTTTTTTTATGTTGTAATATCCGTATCAAATAAAGATGCTGGATTTTACATTCATTATTGGGTTGAGGATAATTTAGATTTGTCAAATATTTTTCTTAAAAGATGTGTAATAATTGATGGCTACTATTGAATTATTGCTTAATTATGGCTGATTCTAATACTTTAACGGAAATAGCAGAAACCACGTCCAAAGTAAGTCACAATTTTTTTCAGTTTGTTTATTTATTTTTAAATGGTAAATTATATAAAATAATATTTTTAATACCAAAGAGGCAGAAGCCTCTGTATAAATTAGTCTCAAGATTTGATTGTTTACACTTCTATACTTATATAAAGCTGAATGTGTGTGTGTTGGCGCTCTACATACCAGGCCATTTGATTGATTTTATTTTCTTAGTGTTTGATGCATTTAAAATTAAACATTGTTAATGAATCGATCTGTTCATGATGAATCTGAGAAAATTTTGTTGACAAATTCTTGATATATTACATAAATTAAGAAAGATTTTCTTTAGTGTCCATAAAGTTTAAACGCTCAGTGACTCTGTTATCAGTAATCATATTATAAAAAAATGCTTTGTTTCAGTAAAAAATATTATTATGTTAATTGCAGATTAATTCTTTCCACTTTAATTTAAAACATAAATTCTACGGGAGCAAACAGAAAATTAAAGAGATACATATTACGTTATGACTGAAGACTTTTATAATATTATGAGTGAATTATATGACTATCAAAATTTGAAGTTTTAAAATATTTTGATGAAGAATCTATTAAAGTAGGAATTGCGTAAAATATTTAATTATTAAAATTTAAACGAACATTAAGATTGGCGAACCAGCTGGTCGCCAAAGGCGGCTAGTATAAAATAAAATGTCGGTTTCCATGTGTGTGTGTACGCGTATTTGTACAAAATTGTCTATTACACTTATAGATATGAAATTTCGAACAAAGGTAATTCTCGTAGTGATTCAACGCATTTAGTATCCCGCATTTTGAAATTATAATATTAATTAAGAAAATTATTTGATATTTTGCATTATTTTGGAGAATATTTAGCTCATATTTATTAGTATCGGTTCTAATGGTTGTAAAAATAAATCGGTAAATTATTGAAGCGAGTAAACAATTGTCGTTCTAAAGAAATTAATTTTTGTATCGCTATCCTAATTTACCGAATTTGAGAATTTTTTTTTTTTTAATAGACACTTTTGCTGAAAAATTTTAAGAAAGAATTGAAAATAATACTCTTGTGTCCGACATTTTTATTTTGTTACTTTTTTTTTTCCAAATATGTTTTTACAGTCATTTATTTCTCTCTGGTTATTCCTTGTCTTCATCTAATCAATTATTTCTAATATCAATACAAGAACAATCAAAGTATTTTATTTCAGCGACCTGTAATTAAATGATTTTTTATGAGTTCAAAAATTTTATTCTCTAATATAAAGTAGAAATTTCTGATCCGCTGGTAGAAATTTTACTTTCTCTCTGATTTAGCAGAGATAAATCTTTTTTATTAACTGATCTTCATTTTCAGTTATTTATTTCGATTTTAATCGTCTGCGTTTCACCAGACGATATCATTATCAGGGGGGGAAAAAAAGGTGTAAAATAATTATTTTTTATAGTTTCATTTTATGTTATTATGATTAAGATTTTGCTGACTTTTATCATGAAAAATAATTTTTTTCCTTTTCCTGCCAAATGATGCTTCTTGGCATCTCGTAGTCATATATTTGTCATCAAATGCCATAATTTGCATTCATATATTACAATTATATGTACTTGATAACAACGTGATGAATATGCAAATTAATAAAATTATATGATCTTAGAAATGAAGTGTTAATTATATTTATTGTCAAATAATTTGAACTGGAGTGATTTAAACGAATCTTATATGCTGAATTATGATTTTTATATAACCGCAAGTTGATATACTCGGTGTTTCTGAGGATTAAATTCCATTCATGTATATTTTTTATGTAAAAATTACTTTTGTATAAAAAATAGAAAATCTTTTTATTGTCAAGAATCTGTTTCGTCTGTTTTTAATTAACATTTGAATACCATTTGAACCAGATCATTTTTAAGAATCACTGATAGCTAATTATTTTTCATAACTTATTTATTTTATTATTTAATAAATTATTAATTCTATATTAGTACTTCAAATTTTGTTCACAAATGCTGAAGTAGAGGAAAGAATTTCTTCGTTTGAGTAGAAATAATGTCTGAATCAACTAAAGATTTAATGTATATGAAGAATAAGTACATATTAAATACATCGTAGGTTATTCGTACTTCTGCTGGTGTGGTGTGAAAATTTGGAAAATAGTGATGGCTATAATGCTTATTATTTGAAAATTGTGCACCTTCCAAAATGGGTCGTTAATCTAATTAAACTAAAAATAAAATACTTTTAACAAATTGTAACGGCTACATCCCTGAAATTTTTAGAGTTTAGTTGTTCGACAGACGATATCTTTTTTGAGATGAAATGAATTTTATGAGTGGTTGAAAGGTAGAAATATCACTAAAGTAAGTTCAAATAAGATGAATATTTTTGAAATTGGTTTTATGTTCCACGATTCGCATACTCCATTACTTCAATTACTTGTCAATAAAGTGTGACCCTGAGAAAATTACCAGCTTTTCTAATTCGAAACGAAATCAAATATCCCGGAAAAAATTTTACATCCAATAACTTAAAAATATGAGCAATTTAAAATTTTATTAAACCAATTTAATGAATCGTAATTTTCGTTTATGACACATAGCAGCTTTTAAGTGAAATGTATTTTCAAACTAAATTGAAGCGTCTGGAATTTTTGAGACACATTTTGCAATAAAGTCCAGGAATTATTATCACTTGGGCTATTAACTCTGAATGGCATTCATAATAAAACAACTTAACTGCACCCCATTTACCCGAAGATAATAACTTCAAAAAATTAATTCCCGAAAATAAACCCTCCGTTATGTATTTCATTAATTTCGGAACAATCCATGCTTAAATCTGAATGCCATTTCTGGAGACTGCTAAAAATTAATCTATTATTATTATCATCGTCTATAATCGGTTAATTAGTTCCGACGATGGGTTTTTAACGATTCGTCCCACATAAACTTTATTCCTCGTGCAATAATATTTTTTTAAATATTTCACAAAATATCAGACGATATCATAAAATGGATAATCCCGTCGTTTGAGTTTCGGTATAAAGCGCTAGAAGGCGAGCCTCATAAATTATGCAACAGCAGTACTACCACTAAAGACAAATGGTTCGCATTAAAGTCGATGCTAATTGCGAATTCGTGTTGTCTAGGATCCCTATTATTATCTCTCTTTTATTATGCGCCGTAGATTTTCGCCATTTGATTTGCTTCGGTTGCTTTCTCTCTTCTGCAAATGGCCCTATGACTAAATAGTAGTATTATTTCGCGCCGTTTTATGGTGTTAGCACAGATTAAAGAAAACTATGATATTAAAAGTGTTGGATGCTTATTTTAATATTGTGTGAATGTGTTAGTTAGGCCTTGATGCTTTTCTTAGCATTGCGTTTATTTCTTTAACATTGGAATTATTTATTGTTTAGTATATAAAAAAGAATTTATATAACAAAGAAAAGATTAAAGACATTCATTTTTTTTTAAAAAAATTAACAGAGAATATCTAAGATGTTATACGTTTATTTAGTTTACTTATAATCATGAAACGATGCGCTTAATAAATGAAAGTAAGTTAATAAAATAAATTAAATATGAAAATTGTTTGAAAAAGCATTTTAATCGTAATCGCAATTTTTTAAAAAAGGTTTCTTATATTATCTTACGGAAAAAATTGTATTTTAATTATGGATATTTCATAAAAACTTAAAAGTTGTTTTTATGTTAATCACCGAACTTATATGAGAATTTTTATAAGTTGAAATTATTTTAGAACAATAATTTTTATTACGTAGCAAATGGTTTTCATGCTAAATTTAAGAAAATTGATTTCTTTTTATTTATATCTAAAATGCATACTTGATTATTTTTTAACACTTTAGACGCCATTAATATAATAAATACAGTTTTTGAGATGCTAGCACTTGAAGTGTTAAAATAAATTATATTAATTATATATTGCAACAATCTTGACTTAATGTGATCATTTCTTTTTTTATGTGATATGTATTACATGTATCAGGGCATTTTAATATGTGATCTTAGAAAAATTTTGTTTTCTGTTTTAAGGTGAGTTTACACACAGCCAGCTACAAATTGTGCAGTAAGACTACGCACGCGCAGAAACTGTACAGTAGCAAGGATTTGTCCCGTCGAGACAAGAATTTACTATTGCCCGCTCTGTCGACGCATGCGCAATCTTCTATATGCGCATGCGTTTTCTTACTGGATGGTTTGTAGCTGGCTGAGTGTAAACCCACTTTTATGACACAGCACAACATAACATGCAATTAAATGGTGATGATAGACATTTGTATTTATGTCATGAAACATGAATTTATTTTATTGAAAAACAACTATTTATTCTAACAAAAGTCCAAATAGGATTTCGGCAATAAGTAAATAAATATTCAGAATAATAACTTCAGTGATTGCACATATTTATTTTCATCAATTTATGAAGTACATGTTTAGAAGCAGTTTAATGCATAATTTAATCTATTTCAATTGCTTGATTTTGTATTGTTCCTGGCCTCTTTTGATCCTTGTTATCTTCCAACATTGGATATTGCATCTAAGAAATCTTTGTTCTGAAACTTGTTTCGTTTATGTTAACATTTGATGATTTGAAGAGAAACTTACGTTTCCTCTGTCAGACAACGGATTAAAAACTGTTCTTGGAACATGTAACATGGCTTGATTTGAAGAATAGAATACACAATTTTACCTATTATCGTTGTTCAAAAATCACTGTTATCAATGTTTGCTGAGATCTATATAATATTGTTATAAAGTACAGAGTTTTTTTTAAAAATCAATAATGTTTCCCATCTATATCTGTAGGTTTGATGGAATTTTCACTTACTTTTGCCTTCAAGAAACTTGCAAATTCTCTGATGAAATATATACATCGTAGAAACATATGTTTTGCTTGAAATAATAGGTATAAAGTAGCTGAGAAGATATTGGAAAATTTCTCATTATGAAATAGAAAGTAGAAATCATTCTACAATTATCAGCATCATCATGTACCTTTTTTTTTTTTATGAGTCAAAGAACAGTGATTCAAATCAATTCGTTTGTATATATAAAAAAAGCAATTATTTTTTAAGTGTAAAATGTGTAGTTATATTTTATTAGATGTTCATTCTTAATCTTTCGAATACGTAGTATAGAGAAAGAATAGTAATCGTCAAAAAATTTGAACTCGCGATTTTGACGAATCTCCACGTTTTAGACCTCCATGAGTTCGAAAAACACATTTTTGGAAAATGTCTATTTGTCTATCTGCTTGTGACAAAGATAACTCAAAACGCTTTGAGCTAGATGGATGAAATTTGGTTTACTATTTTTATACAAAATTTGTAGATTTCTGTCAAATTTTGAGTAAAATCTGTTCAGAGGAAATTTGTCTGTCCGACTGTTCGAATATACGTTAACACGATAACTACCAAACGAAGAGAGTTAGATAGATAAAATTCGGTACACAGATTCAACATCGATAGTGTAGACAGCTTTAAATTTTGAGTTAAATCCAGCAAAGGATTAATCGTTTCACGGTCTGTACTCTTAGAAACTCGTAGAAGCGATAACTCAAAGACACAATGATTTAAATATGTCAAATGTGTTATTTAATTTTCTGACTACAAGTGTAGTTTTGTGTCAAATGTTTTGCTTCAATCGATTAGGGGAAAAAAAAGCATCTAAAACAAATTCGATTTTCGGCGGATAGTATTAACCGCATGCAAGGATTAGTCTTCAAACAACTCGCCTAGGATGACACAATAAATTCATTAAAAATGCTATATTCAAAACCAATGGTTAATATTTTGTAACTATTGTACGCCAATGCTGTGCAAAGTGCTCTCTGGGATAATACCTTTATTAGAGTGTACGCGAGAAAGTTTAATGGAGTCCATCTCCCACTGTTTTTAATTTATAAGTGTGTGTTATAATTTTGTGCTTCAATCTTAAGTAATTGAAGTAAAAAAAGGACTGAAGTAAAAAAAAAAATATTTTTATTAATGAGTTTGACTTACTGGTTTAAAGTATTTTTATTTCTTTGGAAATAATATTTTAAACCAGTAAGTCAACCAGTAAAGTGGTCAAAATAGCAGTAAGTCAATTATAATAAATGTAGTAAGTGAATCAAAAGGCATCATAGCACGGGAAGAGAATCGAAAACATCTATGAATTTAAGAATTAATTTAAAGGAACAAGAATTACTGCAACATGCTTAACTATCTGAGGTATTGAATTAACTATAAGTGTCCTATAGTTATTCGATCTAATCTGATTAGAAATTTCAATAAATACGTAAATCGGAGCTATGTTCTTAAAACCGAAATTATTCTTGATCATTCTTGATTGCAAACACTAACCACTAAAGAGGTCATAAATTAGAAATTGAGACCATTCTGTCAACAAATTTACTAATGTTTTCTCTTTCAACTTGTTGAATCTGGCCATCCTTAGGTGCTAACACCTTCATCGAATTCGCCGTCTGCGAGATGGATCTCATGTAGGATTTTCGAGGCCATCCTCTTCCTCCCGAAACAGAAGCCAATTGCCCGAGCAACAACGCTCCTTTTGTATCTAAAGCAATCGATGAGTCGAGAACAGTTACATCAACTCATCCCTCTCTTCTGATTAGTCATACAACCTCCCCTTCTGCACACCCTCCCTCTCCCCTTTCCGTCGAGGGAGATGGAATACTCCCCCCTCATCCCTTGTTCGAATTGACACTGACATGTTCTGGAGGAACAAAAGGGTTGTCTTCTTGCGGAAAGGGATTGGGGTTTTCCTGGACAGATTGAGAGGTTTCTCTACCCATTAGTCTGGTTTGCACTCCATCAAACTGAAATCGTCTGCTGTGAGTTGTTGTTTCTTCGGAATTTATGTATGCACGACAACTTTCTCCATGCTGACGGAATGTTCTTCGTATATTACCTGAAGCAGAGAAGTTAATCAATTAATTAATCAAAGTTAATCAATCAAAAGTCAATCAGAGCTTGAGGGAAGCTGCAGAATGATATGACAATAAACATTGTAAAGATTATGACTCTTAATTTACCCACGAAATATACATAATTTATTTATAAAGCCAGCGGGCTTGTTCTCCTCTCGACTTTCTTGTATATATCATTAGCGATATATGAATTTCTTACCGGCATTCTATAAAATATCTAAAAAATTCACTGTAAAATACATATAACTACCTATAAGATACTTACCTATAAAATACCTATAACTGCCTATAAGATACTATAAAAACCCTCTACAATACCTATAACTACATATAAGATACCTTAGCTATAACATACCTAAAAAAAATCCTGTAAAAGGCCTATGATTATCTATCAGATGCCCTATTTATAAAATATCTAAAACCCCCCTCTAAAATACCTATTACTACCTTTAAGATCCTACCAATGAAATATCTATACATTTTATAGAATGGAGAGCACTTATAGGCAATGTAATACGAGAATTATTATATACTATCTCTATGATTTGTGCATAGTGGTTATTTCTCACTATGTTGTCTATAAAAAGGGAAGAATTTGTTGTCTTTCCTTCTAAGCGACCTCGTTCTACGCCTTAATTCATTGTTTGTAATTCTCATTTATAAAGGCAACATCAAAATAAAACTTATAAATATTAATTATATTTAAATGATTTTTTTAAAAATAGTTTTTTGTTTATATGTTATGATTGTTATTAAATTAGTGCTTTTGTTTGGGAAGAATTTTAAAATTTTTGAAAAGAAATTATTGACTTTTTTTTAAAGAAATGTGTAAAGAAAAGAAATATGTTTATTTCTTTTTGTTGATTAATTTGCGTTTTGTATATGCATGAGACAATAAAATATCTTAGTTTTTAATGATTTGATTTTTTAAAAGTTTATCATATATTATTAACCTAAAATTTACAGTTTTCCTTTAATTTGACTTTTTCCACTAAACTGAAAATTTAATATAAGCAAAGTTTTTCTCGTATAAACAAAATCATTTTTGTAAAATTATAGATGAATCTGCTTTGCATAATAATAGTTTTTCTTAATATATATTTGCCGTTTTCTTAAACTATATTTATCTTATTTATCTCAAGAGGGTGAATGCTCGACTACTTTTAACATGTAAAGCCTAAAGTTTTCTCTTTCATCAAAAGATTCCTTATATATATATATATATATAAAGTTTTGTAATTAATGTTAAGATATAATCGTAATTACGATATTAAAAAAATGTTTAAATGATTGAGAATTTTCCACGTCTGTTTTGAAACACAAATCGTTTGCGCTTTAAGATGATGAATGAAAAATCCTAACATTTTTATTTATCGTTTAATTCTATTTCATTTGTTTCTCTTTTAGTCTCACGAGGATGAATGTCACAGGACATTCTTATTTTATGATTAAAGCCTCAAGTTTTCACTTTTCAAGGAAACCATTCTTTCCTGAGAATTCTTAGATTCAACTTGCAACGAAACGAAATTCTTCCCAAAGGAATTTATAAAATAAAAAAGCTTACATTTTAGAAGAAGTGAAGAGAAGAATAAAAAAGTATTCGCTTTTATGCGCTGCGAATTGAATTTCTTTACAAAACGGTTTACATTCTTTTAGTATCTTCCCTACATAGCATTCCTTACATGCGTAGTGAATTGATTCTAAAAACCTTTGAAATAAGTTTTTTTTCTTTCCTTTTTCACTTGTCAGAAGTATTCATGTTTTGATTGTGATTATTTGAAATCAAAAATGAAATGATATGACGTTTTTCATTCGATTTCTTTCTTTGCGCTTCGATTACTTAAACGAGATTATAAAACCCTTCGATGAATAATACGATTTATCTGTATAAAATGCAGATTCAATTTTGATTAAGCAAACGTCACATTTTCTTCTCAGGTTTGGAAAGAAAAAGTTCGTTGTTAAAAGTTGTTGAAATATATTAATTTTGACACAATAAATCGGATAATATCTGTATATTATAGATATATTACAGCTAGCATCAAATTTATTACCAATTTGCATTTTGCGTCAGGTAATGTAAAAATTATTATTTTTTTTTGTATTAGGATATAATTTTTTTTTCTGATTTAATGTAACAGACTACGCTAAAAAGTTAATTATTTTTTAGTTTAGTTCTATATTCATTCTTTCAGTAGTTGGATTCATTTTTATATTTTCATAATTCACATTTTAATGCCATTTTACGAATTTAAATAACAGTTTCTCAAATGCTACATTTTTATAAAATCTTTGTATGAATATCTTATGAATTAAATATAATTGATGTTTTTCGTTCCATTTTTATCTAATAATTTCTCAATATTTTGGAGTTCTTAATTAAAGAATAGACATTCCGTCCATTTATAAAGAATTTCCAACTGTGAAAAAATTTGCAATGCGAAAAAAATAAAGTTTTCATATTCTTTTCCGATTAAAACCCAATTTTTAAAGATTGAATAGGAAAAAAATGCAGCTTATTTCTTATTTCAGGAACTAGGTAATATATTTATAAGTTACCTTTAAGATTTTAAACAAATCCTGTAATACTAAACTTGCAGATTGTACCAGATAATTTAATACCAAGATATATACAGTATAAAATATGTCAGTTAAAATTCAAAAAAATTTTGAAAATTGGAAAAAAGAAAAAAATATTTCTTTTACTTTTTCAAAATATGTTGGATTTTAATTGGCATATTTTTGTTCCTTAGGTGTTTATTCAATAAATTTTATACAAAAATTTGAAAATATATGTATTTTATAACGTTTTTCAAGAAAACCTTACTAATGTGGTCATATACCTTAATAAATTGATGATTATGTTTACGATATGTTCAAAAGATATATCGTGAATTAAAATTGCAAGATTCTTCTTAATATTATTCTCGTATTCTCTTAAAAGTAAGGCTTTAACTAGACTATTCTAAACCTTCTACTTTCATTGGTATAAAAAAACTTCGTAGTTTTAGGGAATCTATGTTACAGAGTTATTATACATAGATACTTAGTTGTTCTTTTTAAATAAAACCAATGCTATTATAAGAAAAATAATAAAATCACAAATTAATAAAATTAATTTTAAGGATATACTTATCAAATGCCCATGCGTGTTCGCTTCAGTAATCTAACGTAATTGCAGATTACAGGAGATGGTCTTTACATGTCAATAGTTTGTTTCCTTTCTAAATTAAATGATATCTGTACGATCTGGAAGTATCAAAAACTTACCTATGGTAAACCTAACCTAATTCAAAAAAGCATTGCAATTAACTGATAACTAACTCATTACATTTATTAATGAATTTATATAATGTTTAGAAACTAGTTAAGACATGCCACCCTAAATAGGAAACTGTCACATTTCCTTTAAAACTGTATCTTTAATATTCCCATATTTGTAATTACTTTGGCATTTCGAATAATAACTTTTATCTTTCGTAGAACAATGCCATTAGAACGGAGCATTCCATGAAAGTTTGATTAATTGTCTTAACTGTTTGTTTCCTCCCTTTGTTTTGAAATCTGGAACATCTTTGAAATTAAAGTGACGTTACTCATTAAACTGCGCTTGGAATAATAGAACTGCAGCTGCAATTTGGCTTCGCACATTAATTCTGCTTATAAAGGGGTTTGAAATAGCAACTAAGACGTTGTGCAATGGATACTGCTTATTGTTCATTTTCATGTTGAGTTTCTTAACTATGAGAGACAAATTTTGAGAGACAGCATGCCATAGATAAGCAATAATTTATAAGACCATGCCAATCATGGCACCAATTATGTTTCACTTAACATTTATGGAGGGTAATGGAAAGAGATTGCTAATAATGTTATACTTAAGATTCTCTATTAGACTAGTGTGGTATGGAAATGGTAGCTGAAGATGATAATGATTCAGGTATTGTCAGCAACTATTCAAGACCGTGAGGTTTATCACAAAATTGGATTGGTGTTGCTCTAAAATGACACATTAGTTTTACTAAATTAAATGTTAACCAATTGAAGTGGTCTCCCCTAAACTTTCTAGTATATTCTCCTATAAAAAATTTTATTCCTTTCACACCGCATAAAATTGTCGACCTTGAGCAAGGTCGCGAATGTTTTACATGATATTTGCGAACAATAGTTACAAAATATTTATCGTTGAGATGAATCTAACATTTTTACTATATCGTGTGTGAATGTGTATTTGGACATCTTTTTCCCAACTGATTAAAATCAAAATTTGACACTGAGCTACATTTGCAGTAGATCACGTTGCGAATTTCATTGATTTACGTTATTTATTACAAGCATACGAAAGTACAGATCAACAGAGGGTCAACACTCTGGCAGATTTAGTTCAATAATAATCTGTTGTTGTGTTGTTGTTTCTTATGGCACTTGCCACGGACAAGCCCCGCCGTTCAGAGACAGCCGATTTAAGCCTGAGGGGGAGCGTCTCTTGTTTTGTTTTTTTATAGTAGCGCCAACTAGGGCCAAGAGTACGACTTAGTTACTCACGCATCACTCATTCGCTTGCACAACCCCTTTTTACAGGAGGGCGCGTTCACACATCTCACAGATAGAACAACCATGCCCAAACCGGGACTCGAATCCGGGACGCCCAGATCACGAGGAAGACGCGCTACCCCTATGCCAGGACGCCGGCAATAATAATCTACATTTTAGATGTTAAATTTATGTACCAAATGTTATTTTTCTATTTATTTACATTTTACAGCTATCGAATTGACTTATACTCGAATAGCAATACGGACAAACTTTTTCTGAATAGATTTCATCCACAATTTTTTAGAAATCTACAATTTGACCTTAAGTCCATATATCAAAATAAATAACTTTTTGTTCAAAGCATATTTGAGTCATCGCTTTCAAAATATACAAACATGATGTGTCAAAAATATAGTTTTCAAACTCAGAGAGGTCTAAAATGTTGATCCGTCAAAATTTCTATTTCGCATTTTTTGATGATTGATGATTTTATACTTCGTATACAAGAAAATAAAAAATAAAAAGCTATTGAAATATCTAAACTCCAAGTCTTCAAGTAATTGCTATCGCAATTACATCTGCACTATTTTCTTGAAAACATGTTTAAAAATGTATATTTGTATAATAAATGTAGTGACGAACGCCTGATGACGAGCGCCATCTGCTGGCCAACAGGCGTTGATGCTTGTTAGACGGAGTGCAGACTAGATGAGATGGGTCTGAACGAAAGTGAAGACGTGTGAGACGAGACGGGTCTCTGAACGAAAGACGCGACGTAACATGTGAATTAATCCTGCGACGTATTCGACGAAATCTATTTAATGTTCATTTCTTTTATGTTAATGTAATTGTTCGTCCTAAATGTAATTAAATGTGCGTGATTCTAAATAGTAGTGATTCCTGAGTCCTACATAAATAAGGCATAAAATACAAATAAAACATTATATTGGAAAATATTTTTAATTTTAAAATTAAAAAATGTATAAATTAACATTTTATTGAATTGAGTGATGAAGCCGATTCAAGTAAATTTTTACTTGCTTTTGAAAAATTCACTAAGTGTGAAAGCAACAGACCTTTCTACAAGGAGATTATCAAGAAAAGTGCTTTTTATGTTAAAATGCCGATAAAATTATGAATTTTATGATTATTTATAAAATAAATTCACTTCTTATAAAAGACGATTTAAAAAAGAAATACAATTGTTTATATTAGAACTTTTCAACTAATCAGTATTTTACTGAATTTCACAATTTAATTTTATTGAATGTATAGCTTTAGATTTTGTTTTTCCAGAGTTTTTTACATAGCACTTGATATTTTCGTAATGTTTCCTTTAAACTTTTTAAAAGCTTAGAAAGGTTAATTTTCCATTGACATTTTCTAACCATTTTTTTCACTATCAATTCCTAATAGTACGTTACAATTTCAATTGTAACTTATTTAAATATTGATAATTATAAAATAGGAATTAACATTAGGAGTGAAGGAAGATTATTTTCAAATACTATGTACATTAACTAATCTTAATTCTAATATTTTCAATTAATTAATAATTTAATAATAATTAATTAATAATCTTAATTTAATTCCACTCAATTATAATTTATTTCAAATAGTTTCAACTAGCTAAGGATATAACTCCAAAAATTTCATTTTTATATCATTCTTTAATGTTCACAAGCAAATCTCTTGAATCGAAACTATTTGTTATCTATAACCTTTTCTTGCAAACCTAAGCTGTTTAAGAATTTTCTTTTCTACTTTCTTTAACACCCTGTTTAATTCAGACGATTTTTATTCTTTCCCACTTAAAAATTCCCTGTTACTCGAAGAATTAAACCGTAATTTATTCTAATTTACTCCTGTCTCAATGCATTATAAATTGAGCAATTTAAATCGATCCAACTTTCTTTAGAAAAGCTTAATCAACATTTTTCACTCTTTTAGATTTTTCAGGCGAAATCAAGGGTAATTAATTCTTTAAATGACTAAGCGAAACTAATTAATCTAATCAGATGAAGAATGATTCTGCTTTGTGGACCACTGAATGCATGGTTCCTTTGTCAAGCTATCTCTTTTTATCGAGAATAAACAATCATTTTCATTTCGTAAAGTTTCAAAATTATTTATTTGAATTGATTGTTTATGCATATATTTTATACTTGAAACGCAGACGATTGCTATTAGATTTGAAAAATCCTGTAAACTATCACACATCCGAACGAATTCATACGATTCGGATTGCATCCATACATGCTTATTTTCGAACTATTTAAAATAATAAAAACATAGAGTTATAAAAAAAATTTTTTTTTTCATCAGTATATTCTGAAAAGTTGAAAAAAATTCCTTTTATCAGAAATCTGAAACTCAAGATGAAGCATAAGATTGTGAAGCACTAACAACTTAAAAAAAATGAATCTAAAAGAAATTGAATTTAATCAGATTTATAATGTATTTTTAATAAATATTAGAGAATTTTCTTTCTTATTATCATTGTGGCTTAATTCAGTAATTTTATTGCTTTTAATCTGTCACGCTAACATGATTTTGTTTCTGTCTCCAGATTTTAAATAATAAAATTATTTTCTAACTTTTAGTATACTAAGCCTGTTTTTAAAAACTAATTTCTATTCCTTTTTTTTTTTTTTACTTTTTGATCTGTTTTGTAATTTATGATTTATTATTGAGAACATTATGAAGTCTTGTGAATATTTTTTCCTTCTTATGTTTACTATTTGATCGTGCCTTCTGTTTTAAATTAAAGTGAATTAAACGATATTAATAATTAAGTTATGAGAGGATTCTCGAGGGAAAACAATATTGATTTCAATGATTTTGTTATAAATTATAGAATTCTACTTTTGGCAACATTCTGTTTAATTCAGACTACTTTTAACATTATATAAATATATTCAGACGATTTTTAACATTAAGATGTTATATAAACTTCAGAATTTCCAACTATATTTTGTAATACTTATTAATATAATTTGGTAATATTTCGTGCAGCAAATGTAGATTTTACTATGAAAATACATTTCATAAATGAACTTTTATTGATTTTGTGGTCTGATATCTTTTTGAAATACTAAGAGGCTGCTATATTAAATTAGAATTGTAAATATTCATATTAAAACGTATTAGTTACGAAGGCCTACAAACAGGGAAAAAAATTTCTCATAAAAAAAAAAAGAATTTTGGCAAGTTGCCAATTATTTATTCTCTAAATTTTGAATAAAATCCTAGCCTGTTGTCTGAAGAAGGCTTTTTAAATTAAAACTTCACATATTGCCTTAGTATAATGAAAATAAATAATATTTCGTATACACACAGTATGTAGCCTATCAATATTCAAGAATGGTTTGGAAAAAAATTTTAAGAGTTTATAATGAGTTTAACTTACAGAAATTCTTTCATTCAAGATATAAGAAAATAAAAAATCAAATTCTGACGAAATCTGGACAACAATATTTCCTGTTGAAACATGATCTAGTACTATTTTTTATTAAATTTAATATTCTGTCATACAATATATTGCGAAATTATTCGTTATTGCCGGGACCAGAATTTCATTGCGCAAAATGCATTTGTGTGGAATCCATTTAAAATTCAACCCCACATTTGAAGTCGTAATAGAATTTTTTTTTTCAATCATACACGTCTACGGCTTCGTTTAGAAAACCATGCAAAACACTTTAAGAATTCTACAAATCGAGTTTTTTTTCTTCTTTTTTTGTCATTTCCGTATGTATTCCACACATTAGACCCAGTGCAACTTCAGGTTTTATTTACACTGGCGTAATCAAAGCCAAAGACGCATGTTCTTTCGCCGTAACAGGAACACACAGAGAACATAAAAAAAAAATAAACAAATGCACAGAGAGAAATGGCGGAAAGAACGAACGAACGAAAAAAATAATAATCTCGGAATACCGTAGAGGACTGCTGACAAGGAAGCCTCCATATTTTCGTATAAGAAGGACTTCAAAAACATATAATTTAGTTTGTAAATAAGTAACAAGAGAGGGCCTGGGAAAATAACGTCGATATTCTTCAACTGGGGACACATTCCAAAAGGATGGAAAAAAGAAATAAAAAAATAAAGAATTGGAATAAGAATTCTATTTGAGTTAGAAACTGAATATCGATTTTTTGTTCCTTTTCCAATTTATAACCCGAATTCCATTTATGGAAATACATCTTTTTGCCTCAGAAGAAATATTATTAGCCAAGAGTTCGGGATTTCTTCTGACTAAAAATTTATAACTTTGCTATCGATTTAGCTGTATTTTTAATAACAACAAAAAAAAAGGAATAAAGAATCCTAGAATGCGAAAAAAAGAAAGAAAGCATCTATCTCAATCTACATAGTTGTATACATTTTTTGCATACTTATTCGTATATTTGTATGCGCGGAACATGTTTCGAAAAGTAGGTAGGGAGGAAGGGAATGAGAGAGAGACCTATTCTTGTTCGAATTTTGGATTAAGAATTTAAATAGAAACTATCGTCTGAGCGATATGTGGCCATGGCGCATGCATAGCCTCGAATTTCTCAACTTAAAAGCAATCGTACCTTCCAATTCCGAATCTGAAGGAAATGAAAAATTGTTTTTCGAGGAAAATACTATTTCGCGAATGTCGGAAGGGAAAAAGTCCGGTTTTTGCATGAGTATGAACTATTTCCCCCAACAGATGTTTGTCGCAAATGAGGTACGTTTGAGTACTTGTCGAATCTAGACTGACGTAAAGTGTTCTACAGAACGAAAGAGGAAAATATTGATAGTTGGAATAGAAAACAACATTTTCTTTTTTTTTCTATGTTTATTATGACATTCTGTATGCTAATTATAGAGTTTGCTTTGTATAAGTTACTGGAAATGTTTGAAACACCAGTATTAAATAGAATGCCTAGAAAAATTTTTGGTGAAATATGACATTTATTTACTTTTTATAGACGTTACATGTAATATCTAGACATTCTATGAACTTTAGACATGTCTAGACATTCTATTTTGTTTATAAAAAGTATGAACATAAATTTTTGATTAGCCTTTTATGTAAAAGATGTGCTTTCTACAGAAATACATTTGTTTAGAAAGAGTTATAAAAGAATACCATTAAAATCCATTATTTAAAATGTGAAATGAATAATATAAATTATACAAAACAAAGTTTACGCCATTCTTACTATGGGAAAAATGTAATATATTCCTATTTATATATTTAACTATTTTTAAAAAGAAATATTATTACCCGGACGGTACTTATATGAAATGTATAAATGCCTTACCTACAAGATGTTTCAAAAAAGTGATACAGATGTTTATTTCATTAAATATTGTACTTTACATTATTTAAGTATTTTGTTGTATCCCAGATGTTTATTCTACGTACATTCCAGACATATATTTCCAAATATAAAGTTTCATTACATAGGGTGGGCAACTGTATGAAAGCATTTTTGGTCTCGGTGAAGACTGACCATAAAAAGTTTTAAAAAATTAAGTTTTTATAAGCTTTTTAATGAAAAAGTATCCGTTAATAAATTTTCCCTGCATTTCTCTATGTACGCATAAAGTTTCAGGTATTTATCTACAAAGTTTGCAGAAATATGTTTATTTGTAAATTTAGGGGAACATGTAAATTTAAAGAGAAACTTTCAATTTAGGAATGCAAATTGCATGATTTAAGTTTTATTTTAAAACCAATTGAACTAATATAACTATAATTGTAGTTTTATTTTAAAATTCATCAAAAGCTTTTTAAAAATAAGTTAATTTTTTACTATGAACCTTCACATACCCAAAGTATTTTCATACACTTGTCTACTTTATACAATGAAATTTCGCAATTGGAAGTATATAACGGCAATACATAGGAAACGAAACATTTGTTAGACTCTTTTGGGACACTCTATATATGTTTGTAAATATTAAAAATAATTCCGAATAGAAACGATTGAAAACTAAAACTTAAAGAAAAACTTTTAATTTAAAAATGCAAATTAAAGTTTTATTTTAAAACATTTAAAAAGCTTTCTAAAAAAATAATTTAACTTTTTACTATTAAACTTCACTGCACTCAAAATATTTTCATACAGATGTTCACCTTATATAATTCAATTTCGCAAATGGAAATGTTTAGCTATAATACGTAGGAAACAAACGCTTTTTTTGGACATTCTGTAAATATTTATAAGAATAAAAAAACAATTTCGAATAAAACAACTAAAAACTAAAATTCTCCGAAATTCTTACACTACCTACCGGGCAAATAACGAACCTAAATAATTCGAACAACCGAACGGAACCCATCGACATTTTTTCCTCATCTTCCATTATATTATTAACTACATTCTAATACGGCATAAAGACAGCAAAAAAAAAAAACAACAACCCGGGAATGGACCACAATAAATACTTTCATAATGCGTATCCAATACATAAATCAATGAGAGAGACGCTCTCAATACCTCTAGATAAAGTTCCAGGAGGTAGGTATGTCTTTTATCATGATTTCCTGGATATATTCTTTGCTTTGATTTATGTCAATTATTAGTGTGGTCAGCCAAGTGCAACAGAAGACATGGTTTCATTTTTATGGATTTATAGTACGATCTGCCCTTCGGGAAGATATGGATATCCTGTGGACATAAATAAAGCAAGGCTGCGTTATTGTCAATTAAATAGCTTTTTGAGGCCCATAAATTGCTCACTTTGTTATAAGAACGAGATAAATTGATAGGGATTGTGTTTGCTTTTCATTAATTCGGCATGTCCTCGGCTCTGTGATGGGGGATTGCTTTTTTTTAATATCCTGATTCTTTAATTATATTTGATTATTGATAATTGGCATTGATAGTTATTTGAATCTGAACGGGAAATACGACAGACATTTCTATTTTTAATTGGAATTTCATATAAAAAGTTTTATTTTTTTAAAAGTGCTGATCTTAATTTCAAAGTAATTTGATGGGGGTTTTTTTTATCTATTAAATTCAATCTGATTTTTGAAGAATTTGTAACAAAATTTGACTTTGGAAATACTGATATTTTAACTAATTAGAACTTTAAAAAATGAAATATGAACTTAAATTAGACAAATAGATTTATTTTTTTCAAAGACTGTTTGCATTTATGGATCTATAAAACTTTCATTAGTCATTATGGAATTATAACTTCATTAATCGTTGATTACAATTTCATAAAAATATTAACCAGCACCGAAAGTATGAAATAACTACTTTAGTTATATTAATTATTATTTTATTATGATAAAACTGTGTTTCCTTTCAGTGATAAGTAAAGTAAAAAGATTATTTACTTTTGGAAAGAGGAAGTTTGAATATCAAGAATTCAAAATTATCGCAACAATCTAAAAAATTCAAAATGAAGTTATCTGTTTAGAATGATTGCCATATATATATATATATATACACAATATAATTTCTTAATCACTTCAGCTCCGACTTAATTGTAACTTTGAGTTGCATGGAGTATGCAAAAATGAAGTATATTTTTTCCCATAGAATTAAAAAGTTTTGTCGGCAAATTCTTTTCTAAAATTATATAAACTCAGAATACTTTATATGCTTTCTCTTTCTGTCCTCTTGTTCGGTACACTACCCCATGCTCGCCATGCCTTGGACAAAGAAATCTTGACAAAGGATCAAAATTTCTTGAAATTGAGAAGAGTGAAAATCGTTCAAGAATCAAGAAATCGTTCAAGAAAATCGTTCACAACTGATTTATCAAAACATGTTGTATATCATCATTGTGATGCAATCCGAAAATCGACAACATGCAGTTCAAAACGAAACGTTAATCTTATAAATTTAATGAAATTCAGAATTCTCATTTCTTTGCAACTAATTAATTACGAAAAATGTACTAAAATTGTTGAAACATTGATAAATTTCTCAATACCTTTTTATACATATGCCATTCTTGCTTTGAAAATGGCATTGTTAACGTCTTGGGTACGCATTCTTGCATTTGGAATAGATTTAATTTGGTAATGCATAGAATAGTACATAAATGGTTTATTGACGAATAAAATTTTATTAATTATTATAAAAACACATAAAACTGAAGAAAAGTTTTATTGATGAATTAAATTCTTCCTCTATAACTAGGCAAAACAGCTATATCACGAATTTTTAGCCGTCAAATGTACCTAAGGGTTTAAGAAAAAAAATTCATTAGAATTTATGAATAACAGCACTAAGAAATAATCATTTTTATTAAATCGGTTTCAAGAATGTAACTTTACATATTTTAAGATGTGTTTTTCAGTTTTTTTATTTATGATTTTTTTTAAAATTTCTTTTTGTACTCAGATCCATTTGATAAGCCGCGATGAATTTCGTCTTCGAGATAGGAGTCTTGGGCTCAAGATTTGATTGCACACACACACACACACACACACACACAAAATAAATAAATAAAAGAAACGCCAGATAGGCAGATCTAGTGAACGATAAATCTAAAGATGCCTTCGCTGTGGTTTGGTGTGGAAGTTTGGAGAGGGAATGCCAATTCTGGAGTCATCGTCGGCATTTGGTTACTATTCAAGGTGTTCATAGGTGTTTCATAGCTTCAAAATGGATTTGTTCTAATTAAACTACTAAGAATTAATAGATTTGTTTAATTAAACTAAACTTATTTAACTGAAAAAAACTATTAAGAATGTTCTTCTGTATTTCACATTTTGTACAAACCTTCCTTTCCCTTCTATGTGACGAAAAAGCAGACTGTTTAAAAATATGTGCTATAATAAAACACTTTCATATCATATTTAAAATAAAATAATAAAACACTTTCATATCAGATAAATTCCTTTGTTAGAGTATACAAACATCAAGTCAAATTATTCTTTCATGTTATAACTTGTATTTATTTACAAAGTTAAAATTTTATCGTTCGCGTTTAATTATTTCTTTTCAGTATGTCCCTTGCCATTCCGAACAGCATATATTCACTTTTTTCTTTTATTATTTTGTTCTGAGATCTCATTTGACAAAAGAAATAATTTTGTCGCTGTGTGACCTTTTATACGATTTGATTTTAATTTAATACAAATATGGGAATTTCATTCTGAGTATATTTTCGTTGCAATAGAGAAATGAAACACGCGAAAACTCATCAACATTTTTTTCTTTCATTTATTGGTAAATATGTAACAGCAGGGGACTCAATTAAAATATTAAATTTTCAAAAGTCTGTTATCATTGCATTTGACGCATATTTATCTTTTTCAACCTAAACATTAACTTATTCAAGGTTTATTTTGAATATTGAATTGTTCCCGCTCCATTTCGTATTTGATTTTATTCCTGCTACAAAAGCAGTCGTAAAATGCAAACGAATTTACATTCTGAATAAATAAATGATTTGTTTATTTTATTTTCGTGCTGCCATTAATTTTTTTTCAATCGTTTGCTGCTTCGGAATATTCTAGAACTAATGGTGGCGCGGAAGTAATATTTCTCACCATTTCGTTATTCTTTAAAATTCATTATACTCTCTCAGTTTGAAATGTTTCCTTTTCGAAATGCTGAAACGTCCATTAAAACTGAGCTAATAATGAGTTTTACATCAAGAGAAGCAGCTTTTAATGATATACGGCATTTCTTAATGTGTTTTGTGAAAACTCTTTTCCTTTCTTTGTGTACATTTATATGTGAAATATTTGCGCAGACGATTTTTGTAGCGAATTAATGGTCACTACGTTTATCAAGCATAGAACATAAATCTGGAATAACTTATATTCATTTTCCTTCTAACTCGAATGTGTATTTTGTTTTATTGAGATAATACTTCGTGTTGAATTTTACTATTTGATTTAATAGCATGTTGACTATATTCTTTTATTCCATTATGATTTTAAAGATAATTTATGATAATATTAATCTTGTATTTTGACTTTCGTGTTTTACAAACACATTAAAGGCGTATAGCAACATTTCATGAAAGATTGTGATTGAAACCAACAATTTATATTTGATATACATTGTTATAAATTTGTGAACTAAATAATAAATAAGTCTAATTGCAACAAAATATCAGTATTATACAGGATGTCCCATAAAGTTGATTTAAGAGTACTTCAGACACACAAAAACAGGTAATTTTATAATAGAAAAGGAGGACAACGCAAATGGCGATCTCAACAGGCGATACTTAGTATACTAGAAGATGTGTCCGTCTAGACGGGCTGTTAACCTTTTAGCAATATCTCAGAAAAGATAGTCATAGATTAACTGACGAAAGTTGTAAAAAATCCCATATAAATTGACAGAGTGCTTGAAAAAAGAATTGTCATTTGTAGTACACTTTAAATGTAAATACGTAGTTACATTAAAAATTTTGTTTCTTTGCAATCGGGATCTCTCTACCCGTATTGTTCACCAATATTCAGATCAAAATTAATTTTTGAATTATGTTTAAAATAAACATCGATTCACTACCAGAAAAAAAACATAATGGCAAATATAAAATAAAAATAATGCTGATAGAAAAAATTGGCTATAATCTCAAAACGAAATAAGAATATTGTAAATCAGCAGATCTCAGCTTATTAACTTTGCTAAAACCCAGGATAAAAATGTAACTAAATAAAATATGAACGATTCGATAACTAATTTTTATTCTCATTGCTTTATCTTGCTCTCCATCGTGTATTTTTCTCTCTTGTTAACCTTGTTTCCTTGTAGAAGGATCTTATTTATACATGCAATGTTCAGCAACACTTAAATTAAAACCAATAAATAAAATCAAATTGAAACAGTTAGTGAGCCATTAGCAGAAAAAAAAATATATTGACAAGATCT
This sequence comes from Argiope aurantia, assembly GCA_026543865.1. Classification (NCBI taxonomy): domain Eukaryota; kingdom Metazoa; phylum Arthropoda; class Arachnida; order Araneae; family Araneidae; genus Argiope; species Argiope aurantia. The sequence goes on from JAPMOR010029352.1 coordinate 314,137, forward strand.
CAGTGTTATCCATATGTGTATTCATAAACACTTCCGAGTTTTGCTCGGGATAAAATGCAAGCTTACATCAGAAAAATTACAGGTTTTTCGTCATTGATCTTTGCTACAAACCAACATAAAAAAGTGTTGACTAAAGAATCTACTCATTATTTTTAAATTCAAGCTTCCTTAAATTTGCTTCATCTTCTGTTCTGAAATCGTCTGATGACATCATTAAAAAAGGACTTGAAAAAAATATCTGAAATTTTCCACAGTATATTCGTAGTAATAGTTGATGTTATTCTAAATATGAAATTGGTTCATTTCCTTCGTAATTATTAAGTTTTATGTCATTTAGAATTTTTTCTTCTGAAAAGACAATTAAAATATTTGAAATATTAATAAACTTAATTATAATCGATTTGAGTAATTACATTTTATTTTTATTCCTTGTTTTCGATTAATAATAGCCTGTACAGTTTTTATCTCATAAGAACTAATTTATTTAGAATTAGAAAGGTTTAATATGTATATAATAACGCTCGAAATCTAAACAAACTTTAGAATATTTATAAAATAAAAATTGTTTTATTTTCCATTTTTTGTAGCTATTAATTTCATAAATTTATCCATGCGAATCGATTCCGCGTTTATCTTATTGATTTTGTTCTTTCTTCGTCGATTGGTTATTTAAGTATTGGTCAAGTATTTAAGTATTGTAAATTTCCTGTTAATTTATTTGTTCCATTTCCAAGCAGCCGAGGAAACAAGTTTGGGAATCAATCCGAAGAATTAAAAATAAACATGCTATTTTATTTAATTCAGTGAGAAAAGAAATGGCACATATGAAAACAATTTTAATAATCCTATTCTTTTGAACGATATTGAATTCAAATTGTCGCATAGAAAGTGAGGTTCTCTCTGTCTTTCACTCAGAGAGTGAGGGGTTTTTTTTTTTTTAATAAACTTAATGGCATATTTCATGGGTAAAATGGATTGACCGTCTGTTTGTAAAGAATGGTATTTTAGAATGGATATAATCGAAATCAGTTTAGGTATAAAAAGCAATGCTGTATTTTCTTTTAGAATATTTTAGGAATATAAATTTCCCGGAAGACGATAAAATAACATTAGAAATTGAAATAAGTGTTAAATAAGCTTACTATATTCGATTTCCCTAATGGAATATTAGTAAATATTAAATATTCATTTAAAAATAAATCTGATCTGTTTTTTTGGTAAGCTCTTTTGCGCTTATAAATTTATGCGAGATATGTTAAAATGTATTTGCATTTTACACTTAAAATTCTAGATATAATTTATTTTTAAAGTACGATTAAAATTTAATATTTATTTAAAAGTTTAAATTTTTAATCTGTGCTAGATTATTTTATTTTATTTAAATATTTTTTTAAAAATTATATAATGATTTTCCCATTTTGGTTTTTAGTAAGACGATGGCTATACTTATGCCCGTGCCTTACTCTTCCGATTTTCCTACCATAAAACTTGAAAGTATGCGAATCCAGTGTCATATTAGCATCTTGATGTCCATTTATTTTGATTTTAATGCTTTTAAGTTAGAAAACTTTTTAGAGAATTTTAATAAATTTACCTATGGATATTTGAGAAAATATACATATAAATACGCTTTGCAGCTGAACATGAAAAACGGAAAAAGCCGATTGCGCCGCTAAAAGGATTAAATGTGCGTCATGCAGTGAGTTTTTGATAAAATATTTCTAACATCCACCCTTGAAACTCAGAAACCAAGAGACTGCAATCTTGCAGTGCGCGAATTTAAATTTGTTTTAGTTTTCTGCATAAATTGAGAAAATTATTAAAATGTAGGTCTTTCTTATAAGTAAAAAAAAAAAAAAATCACATCATACCAGGTGATATTATTCGTTCCTATGCAAGTAATTACGTTCTTTAATGAAATACTTACAATTAATTTTAGAAAGGAAACCAGAGACAATTCTCGACATTCTTATACAACAACGTGGGGTATTTGCGTTTAACTTCGCTGTATATAAAAGAGAACAGTGTATGCAGTTTGAAACTCTTTTCCTTGTCTACTAGTGCGCAAAATTTGATGGATATGCAATTTTGATATCAAAATGAAATATAAATTTATAGTTGCTTTCACAAAACATTGAAATTCTAATGCTACGTTACCTGAACTTTATCACTGTATTTTAACTAGATTGTTGTTTAAAACATTGGAATTTGTTGAATTTATGTACAAACAACACGTGTTTTATATTTTATAATAAATATCTACATTGACATAACATAACACAGACGAGTTGGAGCTGACCTCATACAGATGAGTCTATTTTCTGAAGGGGGGGGAGGGGAAGTTTAAAACTGATGGCTTGGCGAAATGATATGATTATTATAAATATGATTGGAATATAAGAAAATGACGAAATACTATTGTGATATTACACAAGAACGAAACACAGCCAGAAGTGGCAAACTTTGATTCACACGCTTTTAACTTTCCAAAATTAATACATCATATCATTCCTATGTCGCACCCGCCAATTCATCAAAGTCAGTTTTTACTATACTATCGCATTTCGCCAATAGGAGGAAAAAATTCAAAATTTTTTTTTGTCGTCAGATAATTGAAGATTTGTTTACCTGTTAATGTTCTGTAATGTTATTTGTTATAATTATAGTGACAGAAATCTTCTACTTATGTTTTTAATCATGTTTATCCCTCACAGTTAATAAATAGTATCAAACATCTAAAAAATTATATAAAATCAAAATGAATAAACGCAATTTTATGTTTTAGAGTAACAAAATGTAATTGCATTTTGAAAATACTTTTCATATTATCGTATGAAATTATATTGCGTCATATTTCTTGAAATCCACTCAATAATCTCATTCCCATGCCATTACTCTATTCATCTGTTATGTCCGGAGGTTAAGAACTTTCAGTTCAAAAACTCCCTCATACTTCCCTCAAAGCGGCAAACTGGCATTTCTTGAAATATTTATCTAATTCATTGTATATTCAGTGAAGTATTGATCACTTCATGTGTTGCATAAATTAACATAAAATGGCAAATTTTAAGAGAGGTTGCAAACCATCGTTCTCTTCTATGTTAAATCCATGCTTCCAAAATATTGTTGTTGGGTATTGTTAGTAACGAGAGATTTAAATGTTCTGGTTCCATAGTTGCATCTAATTATTTATTAATTACTTTGATTTTTAATTAATTATATATTTACTTGCTTTTGATGATAAAACAATAAAAAAAAGCATCTATTGATGAGAATTATCATTTAAATTTTAAAAGAATATTTAATGCTGTTATTAATGTATATCAATCGCAAGAATATTTCTCTCCAATTATTTTGCTCATTAAATAAAATTTTAAAAAAAATCCATTTCTTTTTCGAGTTAGTAGGGTAAGTAGGAGACGAATCCGCTGGGATAAGAAATTTATTTCCACCCAAAAGTTATCTCTCGGTCTTCCTTTACACTTAAGCGAAACGGAAAAAATGATGAAACAGTCAGAATCGAAAGGGAAAATGAAATTGACATCGCCGGAGCGGAAAAAGTGCTGAAATTTTTGCTGAGTAACAGTTTTTAACAAACACTTTTTGAAGAAGGCCTATTTTAGCTCTCTCTTTCTCTTTCTGTCATATAAGGGGGAAAAATTCTCCCTCCCCCTTCGTCTTCAAATAAGCATTTATAAAGTTTTCTAAAATTACTCTTTAAAGTGCACTTAAACTTATTCGCTTTTACGATTAATTTTTCTTACCATTGAATTATTTAATATGGCTTTAATGATTCGATTTAACATTGTTGACCTCATAAAAGTCATATTTTATTAGCTCTATGAAACGAAATTTAAACAGAAAAAAAGTCGGTTGGTACATTTTAGTTCATATAATAAATTCTTAATTTATTTATCACAGTATTTATTTCTTTTTCATATTAATTCTTTGTTACTTGCAAAAAAGGAAGCAGAATTTTATTTGATAAAAAATGTCTGTAAGATGATCATTTACTTTTTTTTAATAGTAAAATAAATGTATTTTGATTATATCTTGTAATAAATAATAATTGATTATAATAAATAATAGAAAATGTAAGACAGATTAGTTACATTAGTTTGCATATTTTATTAGTCCTGTTAAATGAAATTTAAACAGGAAAAAAAGTTGTTTGGTCATTTATTTAGTCAATTTATATAATAAATTCTTAATTTATGTATCAAAACATTTATTTCTCTTTCATATTAATTCTCTTTGACTTTAAAAAAGAAATAGAATTGTATTTGATAAAAAAATGCCTATAAAATTATCGTTTGCATTTTTTGTAATAAATAATACTTGATTATAATAAATGACAGAAACAAATTTTATTCCATTGAAAGTTAATATTCTGAGATATCTTATGGCAATTTTTTAAAGCTGGAATCGAAGAGGAGAGTGATCTCCTGTATGGTTCAAAATATTACTTTTATATTAATAGACTAATTTAGACAAGACGTAATATGTGATGAAGTCAATTTAAGTGATGCCTCATGATAAAAAAATAGTTGACATTTGACATCTCGTCATTAAATTATCGTCTGCTCTTTCTCTTGTAAGAAAGAATTGAATTCAAAAATTAATAATAAAAGTTAAATAATTTTTTTGACAGATCTGACAGGTTTCATATTAGCATAAATTAAACTCTATTACTTTATTATGTAACTAGTGTTAAAAATAGTGTATATATCTAATTCCAAAATTTTTATTACCTAAATTAGCATATTTTTCTATTATTCTTCTTTAGAGTCACTAATCGTTAATTTTTTCATGAAATAAATTGCTAAAATGATTTGAATTTTCAAAATTTATGTTTTTATTATAATTTTACACCATGGATTCATTTTACGTCGTTTTTTTGAAAAAAAATCTTAAGGTCACTAGTATTATTTGATTTAATAGCTGTAATCATTATTCAGCTATCGTTTCCTTGTATTAATTTTTAACCAATATTTCATCCGATCAAAAACGCTCATTAAATTCATTTTAAGAAGTGGATATTGATTTATTAATTGAGCCATTAATATAATGAAATATGCAACTTTCAAGGATATCCATGAAAAAATAGAAGCTGTTTCATTTCCTGGTGTTATAAATAACCTTTTTAATATTCAGTGCCAAATAAAAATAGAAAAATTTTGATTTAATGAGTTTGAATTATTCTTAAATATTTTTAAACAGACTTCTACAGACTGCTCAAATTGTATGCAATTTGTATGATTTTTATATCGATTGATACATTACTCTGCAGTAGGAACATGTATGTGTACATGCATAACAAATCGGAATTACTTAGCTTTTTTACAGGGCTATAAATTTACACAGAAAAAGTGTGCAATTTAGAGTTTGGGTGAGTTTTATTTGACTAATTTCTAATCTCCTATTTTTTCCAAGTTTTATGTTTACAGATTCGTTAGGCATGCCATATATTATATTGTTATGATATATCTATATTGTTACTATATGTCTGTATTACAATAATATATCTGTATTGTTACGATATATCTGTATCGTTACGATACAAAATATTTCACGTTTGGAACACCATGGGTGTAGTATCTTGACTTAGGGGATCCTAGATCGAGATAAGGTTCCACAGGTGAATCTTCATGTACATGAACTAGTACACGCTAATTGCGTGGTGTGATGTTAATGTTTGTAAAGGGGAAATACTGGCTTCCTTATTTGTCCCAAACTAGCTCTCGTGTTATCAATAAACTTATTTAACTAAAATAAACCAGATCCGTAAAGACTTTTATATAATGATTTGTATATAAAAGTACAGTAACAGATAGCTCAGGAATAGATAAATTCTTTCAATTTGTATATTCTTTCTTAGACCATTTTTCAGCTTATCATCTTTAAACACTTTTATTGAACTTGATTTATTCGAAGTGTGTGAAGATGGAATTTTGTAATTATTTTTACACTCATCTTCTGGTGTTCTTAAAAGATTGACATTTTTTTTACATTTGCATATTTTCTATTTCAACACGTTATTTTAATATTTTCAAAATTTTGTTATCAGTTAATTATTAATTACATTAAATTTTGATTCTATACCAGTGTCGCCATCGATTTTGAAAAACAATTTAATGAAAGTGTGTTTTTAATAAATTTTCATTTTTTTTCCAGACGTTTCATACTCCAAGTTTCGGGGACGAAGAGTTCGAAATTCCTCCTTTAACCTACGCTCCAACCGCCGCAGCCAGCAGGTGTAGCGGTCAAGGAGTTTTCGGTAACCAGGTAAGAATCTATTCATATCTTGGTAATAAAATTCATCTCTTAGTGTCAATATTAATTTCCCCATATTAGCCTTATTGTTGTTTCTTCCATAAATTAGAAGATATCATTCTTTTTAAAATACCGTGGTAATATTCATTCTATTTCAACTAATTTTTCCAATAATTTTTTAAGAAATTGATTCTAATTAAAATCTAAATAAACATAAAAAAGTTCATTTACTGTATATTTTTTCGTTAGTGTATATATATTCGTCAACAAATTTTCCATATTATGATAATTTGGCAAAAAAAAAAAAAGTCGTATCCTTAACGAATGTATTTGAAATATTCGTAATATAAGTTTATCATCCAACAAAGATCTTATATCTTTTCTTTTTCAAGCTCATTCTTTGATTGTATTTGACATAATTAAATACTTTGATTCATAGATAATGCGTAACATTAATTATTTAGAATTTTTTTTTTTTTTTTTTTATTTTTTTACTTACAAAAAGATCGATCGAACATAAAATACATTGATTTAAAAAAAAAAGTGAAATATAATAGTAGTAATTTTCAAATGATTAGTTAGAAACGAACTAAAGAATGTATTTTTTTTCTGGACTAATTTTTCATATTCATTTAATTTTCTGATAAGTTCTAAGGACAATAAAAAATAATAATGTTCTTAATTTACATTTTTATTATTTTAATTTCAATGAAAATTTAAAAAAAAATATTTTTATTATGGAAATTGGGATTTACTTAAAAAAATTTTTTCGTTTAGCATTCACTAATATAATTGGACTATTCAAATGCTTTCTGAAATGAATTCTAACATTTCGAGATTACTTGTACTTCCAAATCAGTTCTGTTTAAATTCTTTTAAAGAATTCTTAAATTAAAGACAACAAAAAAACAAATTCAACGACTTTTATTTGATAAACATTTCCCCATTTTTCCTGCTATTGCAAATAATTTATAAATGTTTTTAAAAATTACCGTAATATATTAATGATTACAAATGATCAAATAAAAGTCTCTTTGTCCCGCAAATTAATGTCCTATGGAGCAGCAATTTGTTTTTACTTTCGAATGAATTATTAAATAGAAAAAAGAAGACAATTACTTCAGATTAATTCCCAAATTTTATTTGCGTTCCATTCTTTTAATCAGCAAACGATAAATTATTTAAATCAATGTTCTTTATGATATTGTTTTTCATCTCAAAGCGCAGTTGAATATTTTATTTGCCTCGCCCTGCATAGAAGCAAAATAATTTTGGAATTAAAGTAACGGCTGATTTATTATTAATTGTTTGCATTACGAACGTTCTTTTCTTTGTTTGAAAGAATAATATATCATTTCTGAAATCAAAAATATTTATTTTAGATTTTAATCTTTTATGCTTTGTTTCAGTTATTTAAAAATGGTTATTATAGACGGATCGATTATGCAGTAACTTTCAAAATCAATAGTCTGTTAAAAATAACTGTTAAAATAAATCAGATCTATCTTGGTTTGAACAAAATAAAAACTGCAGAGGTATTAATGAAAAATTTATATACTTTTTAGTTTAAGTAATTGAATAGAGATTAATTTCTTTTTTTCTACGAATTTTTTTTTTCGACTTCCGATTTTTATGTAGAAATTTCTGGAATAATCTTTTTTTTTTATTTATGTTATAATTTTTTTTCAGCTAGTTGCAAAGATAATAGTGCACATTTTCGTAAGATTAAATAACGGTAATGATATTTTTACGTTCATCATTTTATTTAAATTAAATCAAGAATCTTATTTTGAAATTCTATTTTGTCTATTTTGAAATAGACTCATACTTTTCAATCGTAGTTGACTCACTTCTCTTAGAATTTCTGTATTTTCTCGCTCTGAATTACATAAGTCGTTTGGTCGCGGCTTAATTTGTCGCTGATTTAATCGAGTTTTGAACCGTCAAGTCTCTTCCTTTATATACATCAGTATATTACAATAATGTTATCAATTCTGATTCTGTAAATAGATGTATTAACAGCTGTTGATAAAATGTGATTAAAAATAAATAAAAATTGTGAATAAAAGAAATAAATAAATATAAAAAGAATAATATTTGTTTTAATCTTTATTTCTTTTGAATCCTTGATAGATATTCAAGTTAGTTATACATTAAAATGAAATTATCCATATCCCCATAAAAATATTAGATTGATATAATGCTCTGTAAGAAACAAATCTATTTGATAAAACAGAAATATTCGACGCCAAAAGAAATGTACTTAGAATTTTAAATAAAAACAGATGAACAATTTAGATTAGTATTTTCAATCCCATTTCCTTTCATCAAAATGCAGTAGTAGGGTTCTTTTTCAGTATGTTTTTTTTAAAAAATCAAATTAGAAGTTTTTTATTTGTGAATTGAAAGAAAGTGAGAACAAAGACAAAAATTGTGTATTCTGTCTTTTCATATGACCTAAAGGTTCCTGTGGAATACTTAAAACGAAAGCTGAGCTGTGACCAAATCTACGTGTATTTACCCCGCCAAGAAGAGAACTACTCTGATTGCAGTGTGTACAACGAACACGTATGTAAAAACATAAGCATTGTTTTAAATGTATGGTTTTATTGTTTTCTTTTACAGATTGATTCGCCATGCCGAGTAGGCCTACCCTAATCACGTAGCACATTTATTAAATAACTCAATAACTTTTAATTCATTTCTTCATGCCAAATTTAATTTTAAATAAATAAGTTTTTTTCAAAATAAATTTTATTTTAGAAGGGTTGGCAAATTTATTTTAATTTTATGAAGGATGGCCATAAGTAACGCTCCTATTTTTGAAGGTAATAAAAAAAATGCAATGAATCGTAATAAGAAGCGGTTTTGAAAGTATTATCAATTTATTTTTAGATATAACTGAAATTCATATTGAAACATTTATCCCAGCGCGCGATCAGTTTGAAAACCCCGGCCTTGTATATGAGGTCACCATCATAGTCAAATTTCTGACTATCAATGAGTCTGTTCATAGGTTCAAACGGATGAAAATTTGAGGGTGCCAACTCTGGGCTGTATGGTAGGCGTTCCAAAATTAAACTCTTGCAGTTTTGCATGAACGTGAGAAAAATTCACACGAAAGGTTGCATTTTGCTTCTTTTATTTTGCGTATGCTTCTCACTTACTCCGAAACGTCACGTGATGTGAGAGATTACGTAAGAAACATGAACTCAACGGAATAAATGATGTGGCAAGCCAGTAAAAATGAAGTATGGATCACTTATCTATTTTAAACATGCTTTTTTTTTACATTGCACCCACGATCGGCTGGAAAGCCAAATATTCCGAAAGGAAAAGGGATTCAATGCAACATCCTTTCTTTCAATCTATATCTTAGCAATCCATCGCTCATTGTGAAAAATAAAAAGGAAACATGCCTCACTTTTTCGAAGAGAAAAAATGATTCTCACGATTATTTTGTGCGTAAGAAAATAAAGTGCTTACTTGCTTCGAATGAACGAATTACTATTCTTATTGATACTCAAAATTCTGCCATTTTCCCGCATATCTTCCATACTTGAAATAATTAAGTAAATGTTATACAAATAGATAAATATTATAAGATACTTCTCCCTACAGCTTAGGCTTTCTTAGGGTTTCAAAATGCATTTTAAAAACTCTGCTGTGTGCCAAAACGACTACAAAAATCATCTAGAATAGTGCATTTCATTTCCCAAAACATTTAAAAAATAAGGCTTTTATCATTTTGGTTTCACATTTTCCTTATTTAATTTTTCTTCGAATAAACTAATATGATCAACTGGTTTCTTAAATTAGTTGAAATATCTCCTTAGACTTTCGAGTTGTTATTTTCACCCCTTTGTATCTTTTAATCCTGTTGTTAAAGCTGCAAATGAATTCAAAAGTTCCAAATTTCCTATTAATTTTAATTTTAATCTTTACGAGCGAAAAATGCGATGACACAAAAATCAGCTAAAAGTAAATATTTTCATTTGAACACATTGGAACGTTTCAGGTATAGATAGAGCTCTTTTCTTTCAGTAATATCGCAATGCTTTAGTCTATTAAATTAAATCAGCTTTAATTGTTATATTGCACGTGTGATTTAAATCATTTTCGAAATATTTTGCTTGTTATGATCTAGAATTGTAAACATGTTTCAGTTGATGTAGAAAAAAAATTGTTGCCATTAAATGGGTGAATAAACAGATTAAATTGTTTCAAAACAGGAATTTCGAGATAAAGACTTCCCTTCAAAGTTGATAATGAATGTAAATATGAAGCATATGTATATTTGAAGAAAAATTCAATCGACTTCCGTTTTCCAATAATATGATTTGTGACTTATATGGCGACTGAGAAAAAATTAATCATTTATTATAATGTTTTCAAATAATGTAATTTTTTTATTTCTAAATTACCATACCATTGGTAATTCAAATAACTGCTATTTCAGTTTAAATGAGTTCAGTTATTCATTTGACAATTTTTTTAAAAGATACACTCTGAAAATTACTCAAAATTTTGAAGAGTGTGTAAAAAATTATTTTGGACATAACAAGGCAAATTATTTTAATGTTGATAATGTGTTCCTTAATTTTCTTTAAAGTTGCAACTATATTAAACTATTACAACTTTCTTTTGATCTGCATCTAGCTATATGAAAAAAATTGTATGGTAAGAAGTCAGTTACATTACTAGAATATGTTTCAGTATCTTGTGTAGGTTTAAATCTTGATATCTGCTCCAACTGGACCTTACTATTGTTCTAGTTTTAATGTCAATTCCATTATAAAAATTGTAAAAAAAAAATAGTGACTAAAAATTGAATAAATTATTTAAAAGATAAATAAAAACATAGACTAGGCAGTTTTTGAAACATACTGTGCTCTAAAGTTTTTTGCTTAATATTATTTTTAATAAAATGTTTTAAAATGCCATTGATCAGAAAACTGTTTATATAAAAAAATAGTGATTAAATATTCATTATTTTATATTAACCAATTTTAATTCAAAAAAATTATCGAATATTATGTTAATATGCTCTAAAAACTGTAATGGTTGTATTCCTGAAAAATACCGAATTCTTATCACATACATTTCATAATTAAAAATTCAGTTATAAAAGATCCGTAAGAGAAAAAAAATAAACGGTAATTCTCAGAATTAATTAGAATTGAAAAGAATTCTCTCGATGTATGAATCATTCATAAATATTTTCCATTACACTTCTCTAAAAAAAAATTGAAAAATTCTAGATTTATAAAACTTGAGGGAACAGCTGTCCTCAAACTAATCAAATGACTTGTTTTTACCGAAACAGCAAATTAAAATATCCCTTTTGTTGTTTATAATCATGAAAGAATCTCTTTAGGTGCGCTGTTAAAATTGTAGCATTAGAATATGGCATACATATTTTAATGAATTTCAATCCATTTTTAAAATTACAAATAATAGTAATTATTGAAAACGTTGGTCTCATTTATGGTTGCAAAAAACATGCTATTTAAAATAATAATAATTTTGAACTTTCGAAATCGTTTTCTTTCATATTCTTCCGTTATTTAATTTCTACTTCGTGACTACCAGATCAGATATGATTATGATGTTAAAAAAAATCTGTATACAATTGTAATCTTTTTTCCATATATGAGCTTTTGGTGCAGAGCAAAATTAGTGGTATCGTTTCTAAATTCCTTTCTGCAAAATTTAATGAACAATAATCAGCAATCTGCCAATCATACATCAGATCTCGAGTTAAAGAGTTCCTTCTATGTTCTATCGTGCAATTATCCTAGAACAATGAAGAGATAAGAAATCTCACCACAAAGCATTTAACAAAATAAGGTTATGAATACTTGTGATCTGGATTTCTTTGTTATACAAATGGTATATAAGATATTTTTTTTTAATTGTTCCAAATTTCTATCGCTTTCTTCTTCTTCTACACGTATACTTGTTTGATATAGCCTTGACCAATACAAAATTATTTTCATAAATGACACATTTTTTTTAAAATTCTGTAGCGTGTGAAAACTTTATGAAATTCATTTGCAAAAACAATGTCTATCTAAAGCCATGTTTTTAAGGATTTATTTTGTTAGACTTAATATTTCTTGACTCTTAAAAAAATAAAAGAACAGAATGATTTGAGTCATTATATAGACATTTTCCATATTCTTAAAAAAATAAAAGAACAGAATGATTTGAGTCATTATATAGACATTTTCCATATTCTGAAACTAGATAAAACCAACTTAAACGATTTTGCAACATGATTTATAATTTACATTCATATTTTCACTTTAATTTTCAATAAATGAATAAAAATTAATCATTCTATTAGGTGCTTACAAGTATTTTAATAATTTTTTTCACTTTGAAAAGGCATTTATTGAGAAAAATTGATACAATATATATCAATCAAAATATTTCCCTTATTTTCTACAAATGTTTCCCATTTTCGTCCAATAAGTCTTGCAATTGATTGTTGTCGAATCTTTTTGGTCCTATAGGCCGTTCTTTGCCATTGATATTGAAATCACCACTCTTAAATCGTTGAAACTAAAACCCACAATTGAAATATAACGGAGCAGCATCACCATAAGTTTCTAAAAGTGTCTGATGGGCTTCGGCAGCAAATTTCTTCAAATCAAACGAAAAAAAGCAATGAATGTCGAAAATGCAATTTGGAACGTTCCATGATTGGGATCTTTATACACTGAATAACTCGATAATACTAAATAGATGATTTTTCAAAATGATAATAAAGTAATAGTAAATTGGTAAAACCCAAAACCACTGTCGTTTATATAAATACTTCGCATATATACCAATATATGTCACTGATTAAAATACATGCAATCACCTAGTAATAGACTGGTTTCACTTCATTCAAAAATCTACCAAAAGTTATATATTTTTCATTTAAAATTTTTTATTGAATTTGAAGAGAAAGAATTCGATTTTTCTTTGTGTAGTCTCTTTCCCACCTGCGACCCCCTGAGTCTCACCATCAGCAACAACAAGGGTACATCTTGCACTCCAATTCTTCACCCCAAGGTCACATAATGAATAGCAACCAGTTCCACAATGCTCCCCCTCAACAGCAGTCCAGGGGGCCCCAGGATATGTATCAGAATATGATGAATACACACTCCTTAGGAATGCAGTAAGTATTTTTTTTTGTCTTATGATGTGTTTTTCCAGATTTTTTTTTTTATTGAATGTCAATCCCATTTTTAGTGTTACTTTTTTACAGTGTTTAATATATTTAGTGAAATCCTTTAGTATTATTATTATTCATTTTATTTTTATTGTACAACATAATTGTTTCAAACTTTATTTTCAAAGTTTACGTTAAGTTTAAACAAATAAAAATAATAAAAGGGAATAAATCCAGAGAATTTAGTAGAATTCTGTGCCTACTTTATTTGGAAATAAGATTAATTGTTCATTATTTGCAAAGTAGTAATAATAAGTAACAACTAAAATCATAAATGATGAAATATACTATTTTGATTCAGCCTAACAAATCATTTTCGCTTCTATGTGCATCTGATACTCAGATGATTTAAACGAATGCAAAATACGCGTATGAATTTGTGCAATATCACACGGTTGATCGCGCCGAAAAATACTGCAAACTCAAATTAAGACTGTAGGTGGCAGCACATGATAGATGCGCAGATGGTTGTTTTATATTATAGAAATGTATTTTCAAAGATTCAGCTGAAGAATTTATAAAACATTGCATTTTAGAGATCTCTCTATAAATTTAGGCAGTTTGAAATATTTCGACTGCTGAGTTTCGTAAGCATTACTAGAATTATCCAATAGAAAACAACAAGGTGGATCATGTGACTTCCGGTGTATTCCTTGTTTTCTTCGCGTAACCACCGGATTGGCGAGTGTGGGAAATCTACTTCAGTGCCTTCGAAGTTCGTAGTTTACTATAGTGAGAAAGCCGACCACATTTTATCTTTCCGTCCCGTTCATTGAAGTTCTATTAACTGTAGAAAATTGTTTAAAATATTACTATAAACACTGTAATACGGTGTAATTTTACTTGTGTTTCATACTATTTATTGACAACGTGCATGGTTGCTGTTTAGTAAATGTAGGAAATTAATCTTATCGATTATGATACCTATGGTATCTATTTGTCTAATTATGGTAAGTTATATTGCTTTATTATTTAAAATTATCTCACCTTGAATTTGTACATCTTTTGAATTAAATGATCTATGGATTTTAAAGTTTAAAATGGCAGCATATCATGTAGAATGGTACAGAAATCTTATAATTTGTATAAATTTACAACTTTGAAATGCACCACTCCATTTTAAAATTACTAGAAAACATCCTACTAATATAATAGGTATTAAAGAAGAAAAAAAATTGCATATCTAAAGGAAATTTTAGTCTTGTAATTTTTGCATTTAGTTGTGAATTATCCATCCAGTTATATCATACTGTTCTGTACAATTAAGTTTGTGTTGGATTGACTGAAATTAAATACAAAACTATATATCACATAGTTTTAAAGTTGATTAGCAAATATATTTTCATCTAAATTTTGTATTGGTAAATTTGTAAAGATTATTATTTTAAAAAAAGTATTTTGTCTATTTTTGCAGGATAAAATTTATATCATCTATATATTTTTAAATTTATATTTAAATAAAATATTATTATTATGTTTATTTAAATAGTATACATTTTTCAAATTTCTTTTATTTTATTCTAAGTAATGAAATAAAAGAAACAATCTTTTTAAATCAATAATACAAATTTGATTCAAAAGGATTGTTCATTACAAATTCGAATGTCGAAGGAAAGTTTATTCTAGAAATTATAATTTAATATTAATATGGCTACCATGTGCAATTTGTGAGTGAATGTTAACTCATCATGGCAATATTGTGAAAACTGCTACAAATTATTGAGCTAAATAAAAATTTATTAAATCTTAGTAGTATTCTTTTTATTTGTGTATTATAAATTTATCTGTGTAAAATGCATTCAGAAAAAGTTATAATTTTAAAACTTTAATTAAATATTTATTATATATTTTCTCCAGATATGTAATTAACTTGAACTATTTAAGATTTTTCATACACGCTTATAATAAAAAAATTAAGTTTTTCCTGTGTTATCTCAATTTTGCTACGAATCCCTGTCAAACATTTATGTTCTTTTAAAAGGTTATATAATTTTAATTTGCTCTTTGATTTGTTGATTATCCTTGGTTTGTTTAGTATATATGTTTCTCGAGACTAATTCCATGATTTTTTTTTTTTTTTGCTCTTAAAATTACTTTTATTATAATTCCTCTTGTTGTTTTTTATATTGCATGTAGTTTTTGCTATATCTATTTTTTTTCACATTAATAAAATGCTTAAATGTATATTTTCCTCCCCTTTCTTTCAGAATGCAGTATGATAATCATTCAGGATATTCTGATGCATCCTTGCAGCAAGGATCTCATCAATCTATGCAAATGACTCTTATGCATCACCAGCAGCAACAACAGCAGCAGCAGCAGCCAAATCATGTAATGGGACCACCCCAACAACAAATGTACAATACTATGAACCAATCTCAGATGACATCACAACTCAATATGCAAATGGGAATGCAACAACAAAACATCTCTCCTCCCGGTTCTAATCACAATTCTCCTGGTATTGAGTCGAGTGAAGATAGTGATGATAGCACCCCATTAGCTCAGGTATTTAATTTAATTATATATTTTACTAACATATACTTATTGCTTATTTATTTACTTATATGTATGTATTTTATATTTTACTAGTTTATATCCTAGAATGTTTAGAACTTTGGATTAAATTATTTTCTTATCTTTTACTAATGCTGAAGACTCTCTTTAATCCAGCACATATGGGACAGACACCTGTTAGATTATAGAGAGTGTCTAACTTATCGAGAATTACATAGACTTCTCTCAATTACATAATGATACTTTTTTCTATGTATGGGAAATGATGTTAGATGACAGAATACTATATTAAAGTATTAAATAGGAGTACATTAAACAGACAAATCGTGTATTGAAAGAGTGAAAGTTTCAAGTTTGATCAGGAAAGAATGACTTGTTGCCAAATAACATGTTCCAAGAGATACATCAGACTAATGGGAGTGTTGGATTAGAGTCTACTCTGCTATAAAACTTGGTATTTGTGATTTAATTTTGAAATTCTAATGACATAATAACCTTTGCTGGCTCGAGCTGGATCATCATGTGGGAGCTGTAACTTAAAATTCTACTAGCCAAATAATTTGTTAATATATAGCAGTTAAATTTTTAATTTGATTAAAATCAGTTTTAGAATAAAAAATTTAATAAAGAAATTATGGTACTTGTCGGTTGCAATAGTAACCAAAAAGCGTTAAGAAAATTTCGCCAATTTGGTGATTCTAATCGTCAAACTATATGGCATGCGATTCACATGTTCAAAATGTTTTATAATAAATAATAATAATGCACTTGAGTATATTTTTATAATTTAGTGAAATTTTTTCTTATCTCTTTTTGGTCACCATTAAAACCAAGAAATTATTAATTTTTAATAATAATTAAAGATCTTTAAAATGAATTTCCCGCATTTATTTTAGCTCAGCTCCTTATTTTTATTTATATGGATTCAAACATTACGACTGAGAAAAAAAGGGGAAGCTGTCACTTAAAATTAATAGATGCAGAGATAGTTATTTTTTATACTAAAAAAAATATCTTCTAATTTAATTTTGAGTGAAAAGATCAGTAACTTATTCTTAACATTCATATGATTTGGACAGATAGAGAAAATTATTCCATTTGATGAATTTCATCAGTAATTTGATATGGATTCATGTTTTTGTTATTAATACCTTGCATTTAATTTCCTTCCACTAGTTGGTTTAGTTTTATTATCAGGTTCCTAATCATAAACAAACTGACATAAGTGCAATATTTTTCGGAGGGTGGGGAATTCCACTTCTAAAATGTCTTGGCTCAAAAAAATCTGGAAGTTGACCATCAGTATTTACTGTGCTTTCTCTTCTTTGTATACTATAAATTCTACAAAGGTAGAAATTTTTTTTTATTGTATTTATGTATATATAAATATGTGCACTGTGGTGCTTTTTAATATAACTGAACTTTCTAATTAATTCTCTTGAAGAAGTTTTCAAACTTCCTGTATTTTATTCTGATTGAATAAAATATCATGTGGCTCTAGAGTTCGATATTTGATAACTTGAGGTAACGCATAATTTTTTTTCATTCGAAAATATTTTTCTTTTAACTTTATATAGGATTATAAACAGAAGAGTATAAAAGTTGCAGAAATTTTGTGAGCACTTTCTTTCAGATGTTTTAACCTTTCTAAATAAAAACTGACAAATCATTTAAATGCAAAAAAAAAAAAAAAATATATATATATATATATTTTTATAATTTTAACTACTTTTTTATTCATCCTAATAATTATTTTTTCATTTTTTCTTTATTATTTATTTTTAAATTTCATCTCACAAATTTTTTCTGCAGTTGCAAATTCTTTAACTGTCTGTATAACCAGATGAGTAAGTTCTGTACTGATAGGCTAGTTTGTTATGTATTTAAGGAGTTCAGATTATCATCATCAATTGTGAATTATGGGGAGAAATGTCTGCTAACTATTTTGACAGTGATACAGCACTTTTGTTAGGTGGATGGCTTCAGAATGATAATGATAACAGAAAGAAATATGAGCTGAATTTTACTATATGTACTCTGAAATGATTTCAGAATTTTTAATGATTTAATCTATTTTACTTAACTTATGCTTATACTACAGGTTTTAATTGCTTTCTAGAGTCAGAAGGTTACAACTCAGTTTCCTTATTCCAGTTGCTATTTGACTTGAAATACCTTTCTTACTGAATAAAAAAAAATAATCAGAAAAAAAAAAGACAAGTTGTATTGTTAAAAGAATCAAAGAAAAATCTGAATATGTTGGAAGAGAAACTCCTCCCAAATAGCAAAAGGAAAAATTTTGCCAAATATCCTTGATTTTTATTCCTGTTGTATTGGTTATGTGAATTGATAGAAAGATTCTTGATCAATTTTGATATTTCATTCAAATCCAGAGAAAGAAATTTTATGCTGTGATGAAAGTTGATGTGCTTATAATACATTACATAAGTCATCCCTATTTATTCATGACAATTAGTCAAATTCTTTCATTCATTTGAAATAACATCATTTTAAATTTTTTTAGTCAGTTGTGTCATACATAATGTAGGATAAGAGACTTATGATTGCTTATGAAAGTCATGCAGTTGCATATGTTGCTTAAAGGTTCCTGCAGTGTATCTAGTGATAATGGTTAATCACGATACACATTTGATTTCAAATCTCCACTCAGCCAAAATTCTTATGCAATATCAGGAATTTTCAGTCATTATATATGCGGGAGGGTGTGATTCTCCTAATAATGGATGACAAAAGATAGTGTGTTTAAGGGGGGGGAGGTCTTGGATAAAATTAACTTGTATAGTGCTTGTTTCTCATCGAATAATACTGCACATTAGTAGTAGCAGAGTGTGCTGCACAGCATTCAATATTTAAAGAAAGAAAAAAACACCTTTTTGTAAGAAATTCTGATACTTTTTCAAATTAAAATGTATTGGTTATGAAAGTTAAATTAAATCCATGTTTGATTAATGCAAGGTTTGATGGGCAGAGGCTTCTAGTTTTTCTGTATATTAAACAACTAGTCATTTTGCTCTCCATGTAGAAGGATATCTATAAGCAAATTTTTTGAAAGTTTTATTTCTTCTATTTTGTACTTTGTATAGATAATATTTAAAAATGTTTGCCATTTATTTCCACTATCAAGCTTCACTGGGTTACAGTGAAAGCTCTGTCTTCTTTGTGTACAGAAATTGTCAACATTGTTTGTACTGTTCAATAACTAGACAACAGCATAGTGACCAAAGTGAAAAAGAGTATTGATACTTAGACATTAGTCTTATGGGGCACAGCCTGATGAAAAATCATTATTGAATATGTGCCCATTTTTTAAATCGGCTATCATGAAATATCAAAAGGGAAGTAATACCATGCACTGAGTGCCATTACACTTTCTAAGTTACGGATGATAACTAAGGATGGAAAAGTTGAATTTTGCGCCTAGTGCATTTTCTCTTACTATGCTTCTGTAACTGTAGTCAGTACTGAGGGATGATAGTTTCATTAATCTGCATCAAATAGATGTTTAATTTTAAATTTTTGTCATCAATTGCAGTGTCATCTGTTATGTCATAAGTTGTGTAGACAAAAAAGAAATCCCAATTTATCTGATAAACTTACTGTCCTTGGATTCATTTACTAAATTTCAAACTTTTTACATCTGTTGGTGATGGTAATATTTTTTTTTTATAAAGGCAAGGTACTAGGAAAAAAAAAAGAGAAAGAATGTACTTATTAATAACAATGAATTGAAAAGGAAGGAGGGGAATAGTATTTGGAATTGTATAGGAAATTTTATGCCTGACTGGAAAATACTACTGCAAATTCCTCTATAGGCATATCCTTCAATCCATGATCACTTTGCTGGATCATTATATCCATTTTTATTATCCTGGACATTTATATATATTTTTAAAAATTCAAATATTTAAAAGACCTATAATACGATGCTAAATGAAATTACCTATTTAAAATGATTAGTTTAATTATTTCATGAAAATATATATTCTTTTCAATTGTAGTTCTGAAACATGCATGAGTGTCCTGCTTTTAACAATCAACAGGTGTCATCACTTCTACTTGTATTATACTTGCATGTTCCTTAAATGGCTGTATGATTTGGATGCAAATGAATAATGAATTAATCAATTTCAGTAATTTGCATGAAATTAATAATTTTAAGCATTAAGTATTCCTAATTTTTTTCAATATTTTTTTTTAACAAATTATAATGTGGTTGGAGAGAGTTAACCAGTATTGTGGTCATTTGTAGCATTCTGTCTACATTCATTTTGAGCTATAAATGACTATGACTTGAGTAAACAGATATCACTTCATCTAAGATTCAAAAAAATTATTTGATGCTGAATTAAGCATTTTGAATTAAAAATTTTTTTTTAAATGACTACTTGGAGCATATGTTTGGATAAATGTTCTTATTTTATTGTGCATTGCTTATTTCTGAATTACAAAGTTACCTTTGCCAAAAAATATGCACTCAAAATTATCTTAACTCATCTACATTTAGAGATTTCCAAATAGTAGATTCCTGCATGATTTTTAGAAAGTTTATTTATTTATTTCCCAATGCATAGTCAATTTGTAATTTATCTATTTTTAAATTACAAAACCTTATTACCATATGTTTCTGGTAGATTAACACATTATCTGGTATATATCGATTGGATTCAGAAAGGGCAAATAATGACTGTCTTTATTCTATGGAATTTTTCTGTATATATTCTGAAAAATCTGTTAACATATTCAGTCAATCTAAACTGGAATGTAAACTAAATTCTGGTACACAGAAGACATTTTGATAGAAATTGGAAAAGCAAGACTTTGTAATGCATTCTCTCTAGGGACATTCATGCAAAAGAATTCACCAGCCAAAACAACTGAACAGATTTTGATAATTTTGCTTTCATATGAGACTCACGACTCTTCAATATGTTGTCTGACCTCATCATTTTTTTTTAGCCTTTCCCGTTTGAAATATAAGACAAAATATGATAATAGTGAAAAATTTGACTTGAGATTTTATTGAATTACTGATTTTTCAAGTCTTTTGAGTCCAAAAATACATTTTTTAGAATTATATTTGTAAGCTAGGTAATTAAAAAAATGTGAAGAACTAGAAAGATGAAACTTGGTAAATGGTATTTATTTGCACAGAAGAAATGTTCATATATTTTAATTTTGGATCAAATTCATCAAAGCATAGATTGTCTATCTGCCAGTCAGTGTGTATGTGAATACATTAACTGAAAAACAACAAACTAAGGATTTTTGATGCATAATCATTGATCTAAATTATAGTTTAATTTCAAATTTTAAATGCATGTGGCCCAAGGAAGAATGAGTAAATGTGTCATTAGTTTTCATTACTCTAATATGAGGCTTGACACAAAACATTCCCCTTGATTTAGTATTTATTTTACCATTTAGTTTAAATTACTACAGAAATTTTAATTTATTTAAAAACTTAAGAGATTCTGTTTCATTGTAGGGACAGGCATAATTTGATCTGTTTTTATATGCAAGCTTATTGTTTTAGGATGTCTCATATTTCTTTCCTATTTCTAATATGAAATGAATACATAATATTTACTGTTTAAGATATTATTTATTTTGTTATATAAGAATCCTTTTGATCTATTACATTCTTCCATCTCTCAGGAAGCCTCATTATGCCTTCTTTCCAAAATTGTTGTGTTTTGGACAAGAAATAATCCTCTAAGTGCGCTTTTATTTCGCTGATGAATTTAAAGCGTTTATCGCGAAGAGAATTTTTTAAGGACAGAAAGTAGTAATAATCAGATGGAGCGTATGCAGGATGCGGTAAAACATCCCAATCAAACTGTAAGAGCTTTTCTCTTACGACTAATACAATATGTGGTATGGCGTTGTCATGAGGAAAAACAACGCCACATTCATTAATTCTGGCCGTGTTTTTTTTTTTTTTTTCCATTTTTCTTTACTTTAGTAGCATTCATTTGATCCTGTTGACAGTATTTCGTAGAAATTATTGTTTCACCTTGAGGAAGGAGCTCGTAAAAAATTACGCCATTCCAATCCCACCAAATGGACAAAATAACTCTTTTAAGGTGTAGTCCGGGCTTACAGTTCCGAAACGTCTGTAAAAGAGCTTTGGGACGACTGAAACCGATGACATAGACAAGACTGCATATTTGCACAAGCAGAACCAGATAAGGCCATTCATAGCGCGACGAGAAAAAAAAACTTTTGGGACATCCTAATACAATAACTAGCTTTCAGGAGGAAGGAACTTTGTTTCTTTTGTAGAATAAACATTCTATATTAATTATTAATTGTCAGGACATAAATGAATTATTAAATTACTGGAAATTAAGAAAACTTTATTGATTACTTCCTTTCGTTTACTCTCCAACGACTCATTTAGCTGAATAGTTAAGGCAATATTCCATAATCAAACATGAAAGTGATTAAAATTTATAACTTAAAATGCTCCATCTATTAAGTTAATTAACTTTTAAATTATTGTCTTCCATTCAGTTTCACTTAATAAAAGTATATTTCCTCCAGTATTTTATTCATTTTTCCATCTCTAACTATCTTCTACTGTGAATTTTCATTAAGAAAATGCTAACTGTTAATGTCATTAACATTGCAGAGGAATGAATTATGCATTGCGTTAATGCAATTAGGTTTCCAAACGTCTACGAAATTTCCTTCGTTATCAAAACGCGTTGAAATATTAATTTACTCTGTCGTTTTCGTTAATGAATTTTTAATCTGAAAGATGTGCAATTCATGAAGTAATAATTTGCATTATATCGCGGAATTCATAATAAAATAAAATCTGGCATTCACAACCGTGAGCGTCATTAGGATCCGGCTAAGGCTTAAGTAGTTTTTATTTATTACGTGGAATTTTTATCGCTCCCCCCTCCCCCTAGGAACACTAGCGTTAGTGTGAAAAAGACCTCATTTCACTAATGAAAGAAAAAGAAAGAAGAAAATATTAAATTAAAAATAAATCCCTTAGAAATGGGAAATAAAAAAAAATTATTTTTCTTTTTTGAAAAAAAAAGTATATCTATAAACGCAAGTAAAATATTCTTGCATTGGCTGTAAATTAATCTTGCATTGGGCCTCCCCTGTCCGCAGGTGATGAAGAAATAATTAAATCAGCATAGGGAGGGAGGGAGGAGAATGAAGAAAAATGGGGAAGGAGGGGGGGGGGGGGGAAGAAAGGAAGAAAAAAAAAAAAAAAAGTGGACGCCGGAGCGAACTAATGAATAAATATTAGATGCAGCTAAGAAGAGATGAGAAAATCTTTTGGAGAGAGAAAAAATTATTTGGTTGCGTTGTGAGCTTCTGAAGTAATGGAAATTAAAATCAATAGCTTCATTAACTTCTGTGATGTATGGATAGATGTATTAGGGAAGGAGATTTTTTTTCTTACCTCTATCTCCTTCTCTTTTCGGAATTTTTCGTTTTGTTTTGCGTCCTTTTTTTAAAAAAAATCTAGTTTTTTAATGTTTTTTTTTTTAATTTCTTGTTTCGTTTCGTAAAGTCAAAATGTAAAGAGAATTGGAAAAGAAAAAAAAAGTTGTTAGCTAAGGAGCTATGGCTATGTAATGAACTCAGAGAGAGAGAGAGAAAAAATTAAGATGGGTAGCAAAAAAAAAAAAAAGTGTAATAGCGTGTGCAGTAATGGTGTTGTGCAGATCAAATTGCTGCTTGCCGGATAGAGGAAAAAATTGAAAATGGAATTGTAAGTGGATGTTTTTTCCTCTCTTCCATCTTTTTTTCTTCTTTTTTTTTCTTCTTTTTAACGAATACCAAATGAAGTCAATGCAAAAATAAGATACATTTTTTTTTATCTCCTTCCTCTTTTCTTACATAACATTTTAATACATTTAAAAGCAACTAAGTTAAGATTTTATATATATATATATATATCTCCTCATTCTTTTTTTTTTCTCCCACCATTATTTGGAGTCTTCAAAATAACGAAACCTGTAGAGGGGAGGGAGAAAGAGAAGATAAGGGGGGGGATGAGAGTAAAAAAAAGCTTCTTTAGTAATTAACTTCTTTGTACAAGTTATTCTCGCTCTCTTAAAAATTCATCAACGCCTGATTAAAAAGCGAGCCGTTGGAACGTGGCTGCGTCGTAATTAAAGGTGTGTTAATTAATAGAGTACTTAAAGCATTTATTTCTGTGTCTTTTTAAGGACTTAAACCGTGATTTCGGAGTAATCGTCCGGGGTAATTTGTTTAATGTGATAAATGATGTGTCTCATGTTGTTAATTATGCAACAGCTCTTACATTTTAGCTGATCCTGTTTTTTCAACTCTTTTCTCATTAATTGACTTCGTTTTTGCTGGCTTTTTTTTTTCCTTCTTTTTCTTACTAATAAGGATCACTTTCGCGACATTATGTGTAAAAACTCTGCACTTTTTTTTTGATGACTAGTTTTGCTTATATTTCTTGATTAAGGTTTTTTTTTAAAAAAAATGTTTAATATTATGTTTAAGTTTTTAAAATTTATTATTAAGCTTTTTTTTAATTATTATTATTAGTGTGAATCTTGGATTCGTTCAGAGCGATGAAAGATGCTATTGTAAATGAATATTTTTCTGAACTAAATATTTATAAATGACTAGCTGTTACCCGGCGCATTGCTGCCGCAGAAGAAATAATTTTTGAAATTTGAAATGGCTGTCTTGTTTAATTAGGAATGATAAAAAGAATGATATTTATTTTCTAGTCGATAATGAATACATTCATTAAAATTGAATGATGTATAAAAGAGAAGTATGAATAACATTTATTCTACTTTTTTGACTTATATTATTCAAGTATACTTTAGGGTAGACAACATCCCCCCCCCCCCTCCGTGTTTAGCAAAAACAATTTTTCTGGCTATCCGACTCGTGATCATCCACCATACAACTGGCTTGTGGAAAATATGGATTTTCTAATTTCAAAGTAATAAGTTGTCCAAGTTTTGTCGCCATCGGATGGACACCACGGCAGCGCGTAAAATACAAACAAATTCATTTTTATATATTAGAATATAATAGTCGTACTATGCTTGTAACCTTCGAGGAAGTGCAAGCAATAAGTTGGCAAAGTTTTATCGGCATCGGATGAACGGTACGGCAGCGCATAAAATACGAAAAAACAAAAATTCATATTTATATATTAGATAACACAGTAAATACTAAATGGATGGCAGTTATGTACAAAAAATTCTTTGCACGTCTATCATGTTAATGCGTGATTTTGTCATGTTACCTATTTATTTCCATTCATCTTAATGTTAAAATCTCTACATTGTCGCAGATATTCGATGATGCGTGTTTTTAAAGTTTCTATCAGTTATAGTTAGTGCATTACAGCAACTTGAATACTGTAACTTATCTTGACATAATTTAAACATTGACTTTTCTAATTAATATTAATTTTATGTATTAGTTAATAAAATACGATTTTGATTTGATATTGTTAATATTTAAAAAAAAACGTGTATCTTTAATTAAAAATTTTTAACTTTGAATTAATTTTAATAAAAAATTAAATTTTCGAATAAATGGTTTCGATTTTTTTTCTTACATTCTTTACTTTCGCGTATGAAGATTTATTCAGTTACAATTGAATCACGATGAAAGGAAAAATCTTGAAACAGTAAGATTAAAATAGACAAACATGTAGGGATGTTGCCTCCATATCGGGCCGCGGTGGCCTGGTGGTAAGGTTCCGGCTTCGGAACCGGAGGGTTTCAGGTTTGCTTCCACCAAAGAATCGTCGTGTAAGTGGGTCTGGTGCACGTTAAATCCATTCGGGCCAAACGTCCTCCCGCTGGTGTGATGTGGTGTGTAGAGGGGATGCCAGCTCAGGTGTCGTCCTTGTCATCTGACTGCGGTTCAAAATTACGAGGTCCCTCCCAAAATATCCCTAGTGTTGCTGTAAAACGGGACGTTAATATAACTAAAGTTGCTTCCATATCTATTTATGAAAAAAAATTAATAGAAATTAACATCTATTTAGAAACATTTAACTGTACAATATTTTTAATTAATTTTCATTTACTAATAGTTATTCATTTTTATTTATATTCAAATTTCAACTTCATGGGGAAAAAAATTAAACTCCATTTCTAAATATTCTCTCCCCCTACATTCCTTTCTAGCTAGTATTGGTATTTATTTATTTATTTATTTTTTTTTTTTGTCATTCACTCACAGTTTATGTTTATTATTAATCGATCGTAACAATGCGATTTGTCCGAAATAAAGGTCGATCACATAATTATGTGTATAAAAAAAATACTCGCCTTAAAATGTTGTTGTTTTTTTCAGTTGATCGGATCGAAAAAACTGATAACTCCTGAACCTGTTGACACCACCGTTCCGAAAGTCACCAAGAAGCCAAAGGCTCAGAAGAAGAAAAAGAAGAGAGATCCAAATGAACCTCAAAAGTAAGTCATTATTCTTCTTATTATTATCATGTGAGAACATGATGTTGTTTTAGTTAGGGTGTTTTGAAGCTCGAAATCGTGTAGGCAATGAATAAAGCATAAATGGCAATTTTCATCATCATCTTTTAATCGCATATATTTTTTTTACCTGCTTTTACCAGTATTGTATTATTATTATGTATGCTTCTTTGAAAACAGATGCCTTTTTAAGTTTGACCAGCTTTTACCAGTATTGCATTATTATTATGTATGCTTCTTTGAAAACAGATGCCTTTTTAAAAGTTTGACCTGCTTTTACCAGTATTGCTTTATTATTACTTACGCTTCTTTGACAGCAGATGCGTTTTTAAAAGGTTGACGTAGAACTATGACAGCTGTTATTTCACCTCAAAATCGGTTGAGCTCCAAAACTTGGTTTGCCAGCTAGAAAAATTGAGAATGAAAGTTTAAAAAAATTATATAGAGGGATAGAGAAATCTCGCGATTGTTTCAAACCGGTTTAAACTGGTTAGTGACTTAAATTAATTAAGAGAAATAATGACTTAAAAATAATAATGTTCTCACATGATAACTTGAAATTTGCGATCGTGGATTTCATTTTTTAAAAAGAATTTAATAAATTGATAAGTGGAACTACATACTGTCTTAATGTCGTCAAGTCTCTCGGGTTAACTATTACTGCCTTAACGATATTTTACAGTGTATAATAAACTGTTTTTATTGCTAAGTCCGCAAATCTTGATGAAGTACTTTTAGCGTGGCCCATTTATGGCTACTCTTTATACAACGTTGTCATCAATATTTTCCCTTGAAACCACTGCTAATGCGCCAATAAGAGCCACTATTTAAATTGTATTGTTGCCAATTTATATTATGTCGGCAGCAGCGGTAACACGCTAAGGTTTGATGGCAGTATTTGGCTGCTATTTATGCTACGTTGTTATCAATATTTGGCAATAGCATACTTTTTGGCGACAATTGGCTCCAATATTTTTGCTGGAAGCTACTGCTGATGTGCCAATATGTGGCTATTATTTATGTTATGTTTTCGCCAATATTCTAAATTTGACGACGATTGGCGTCCTGTTAATAGAAAAGTGCTTGCATTATGTCGAATGCATTATTATTCCTTTAATCATGTAGTACGACCTCACGTAATATAAGCTGATATAATTTTTGAAGACATGGCGTATCTTGTAGAAAAGAAGATGTGGCGTCACACAGCGTAAGGTAATTTGCAGTCTGACACTCGGTTTCATTCTCAAAGGACTGTTCTTCTCATGAATTGGACTTTATTTCTGTATTGAAATATTCTGTACAGCGGTTTTTCACAAAATACTGCAACGCTTGTTTTATGTAAATGCAGTCAGTAGTATTTAATTTTATGGGATACACAATTGTGTAATATGTACATGGATTAGGTGGAAGGTGGTTTCGAACTAACAGAGATTAAATATGATATGCCTAACCTAGATAGTAGCTTCGTTCTTTAATGAACGTTTCAGTTAATTATTTTAACGTGAAAAGATTGGACTTTTTTTTCCCTTTAATATTAATATGAAAATGTATTAAAAAATATCAATTAATATTTTGGCTGAAATTTGCTTTAATGTGTCTCTTATGTTTTGCCAATATGGCAAACGATTAATCAGGGTAGTGCCATTAAAAAATGGGTACTTGTCGGTTGTAACAGTGACCAAAAAGCTTGGAGAAAAAAATTTCGCCAGTTTGACGGTTTCAGTCATCAAACTATATAGCATGTGATTCGCATGTTAAAAATTTTCCGTAATAAATAATAATGCACTTGAGTATATTTTTATAATTTGGCGAAATTTTTTCTTGGCGTTTTTTGGTTGCCGTTACAATCGAATTGTACCAAAAAATGTTGAATTAAATTAGTTAACATAATTTGCCTAAGCAGCTCTCTTGTTTATGCCAATGGCGATATGAAGGGCACACTCAAGTAGATTTCAACAGAAATTTTTAATATTTTCTCAATTCTTAATTATTTAAAAAAGACTCATTTAAAAAAAATATTTTTTAAAGTATGTATCATTTTATGCTAACCAGTATTTTGAATTTTGAAATGAAGCATTTTTCTTATTTCGGTATTCTAATCAAAAGTAATTATTTTATTAAAAAAAAGTTTATATTTAATATATATCTTACTCTGTGCTATCCAATTCATAAAGTCGCTGAACTCATCGAAGATCTTTCTTCTGATATTTGCGAAGTTTTCACACGTCGTGAGATACGAATATCTTTTCCTCAAGAAGAGATGTGCCAACTCATTTTCTTGATTAATTTTCGAAATCGTCCAGTCCGTCCCCCTCTCCCTCGCTGAAGATTAATCAATTGTGCTCTCGCATATTCCATCATCCCCTCCCCCCCCCCCTTCTTTCGCGTTAAGGTAGATCACGTGATCTGTTGACGTTTTTCTCCTCTTTCCATTATGCATTAATTCTTTTTGTAATAAATGGTTTTACATTTCTCATAATTCATCGCCCTGTACTTTGAAATATTAAACAATGCCGAGGCTTCGTCGAAACACTGATAAATGATTGAAAAAGAAAGAAGGGAAAACATTATAGAGAGGGAAATAATAGATGAACGAGAGTTAATACATTGTTGGGAAAAGATCTTTTGTCCTATTTATGTTCTCTGTTGGTAATAGAGTAGGAGAGGGAGGAGGTCGGGGAGGGAAAGGGAAGAAGAAAAAAAGTCTTTACTGCGGAAAACTGTAAAAGCAAATCATAAATTGCTTTTAATACATGTGCACTATAAATGAAATGGAAAAAGGGCCCTGAAAAAATGACTTTCTCTGGAATCTGTTTTAACCTCCGTTGCCTAGCTACGCAAGAAATATATTAAATGAAACTGGACAGACTGGCAAATCTTCCGCTATTATGTAACGCTTTTCATCAATAAATCCCCCTCGGAAAGCTATTGTTAAAAGTGGCATTTTTATGACCACACAGTCGACGGCCCTATAAATATCCCCTTTCTATAAAAGGGATTATATTTTTATAGTTTATTATTATTTTTTGATTTACGTCGACGTTTTCCGCAATATCTATGTAAAATAGCCGCCTTCTCTCAACCCCCTCGCAATGCGACACTTCATTTTTACAGTTGTGTAATTTTATTGCGTGATATGCATTTTTTTTTCTATCCTTCCGCTGGTCTTATGCTAATGTCTTGGCTTCATTTAAATAAAGTCATTTCGTTATTCTCTGTTTATTTTATTTCTGGGTACTAAGATAAAGCTGAGGTTGATTTCTGAAAGAATGCAATTCGAATTGTTTCTTATTGGTTGAGAGAGTAAATTTTTTTTTGTATAAATTTTATTGTTATTAAATATGCTAGATAACTATGTGGCGCCAAATGATTGCATTGAAATTTGTATTTAAACCATAACAATAGCGAACTTTGTGCAATAATTCCGCTTCATGTCAGCAGACATTTTTTTTTTTTTTTTTATCATATGAGAAGTTGACGTTGTTTTGGTTTAAGGTTTTTGAAACCACAAAATGCACGGGCAGAAAATTGACGATTTATCGCTTTGAGGCATCATTTTTTCGCCTTTAGGGATATTAAAAATGTTAAAGAAGTTCGTCACATTTGGCGACTTATCGTCAACAAAAAGTTACAACTTGGCGCGAATGTTCGCCATATACCCGATTCTCCTAGCTGGTCAATAAAGGGCAAGGTTGTAAGAAATAATAGCCCAAAAAAGCATGCATAGTTTTAGTTTTTCTAGCTGGCAAAAAAGTTTAAGAGCTCGCATGTTTTTTAAAGTGGGGGGGGGGCATCCTTTTCTAAATATCGACACATGCGTAAGCTAATTGCTTTCTTATTTAAAACTGGTTTTCCATGGAAAAAAAATTCTTGTCCCGAGAAAAAAAAAATTTAGAACACGATTGATTTTGAAATGGTTAAAAAGCAACATTTTTCTAAATGTTGTTGATTGCGAAATATGAGTCATCTGAGAACATGATGTTTTTCTGTCGGATTGATATCACGTAACTTTTAAAAAATAATATTCCCCCATGATAACTTAAAATTTTCAAAAGCAATTTTTTGAGACCAGGGGGGCACCTTGCCATATTTTCCGATTCTTAACCGGAGGGCTTCAGATTCCAGATCCATTCTATCTAAGACCCCCGATTTATGCAATTTGTTTGCCTTAAATGTTTGGGTAAAGCGTTCAGCAATTGATGTGATGTAGAATTTTGAAAAGGGCCTTGCTTACTGTGCAGTTGACCATTTAATTTGACCGTGGTTCAGAATGCTCAGATCATTCTCTAAATAACCTTCATGTAATATCAGAATGGGAAATGAATTAAACTTAAATAATCATTTAAAACCAGATAAGCATCAACTGTATTTAATAATTATTTCTTTAATTAATTTGGTGATCCGGCTTCCGATCAGCATCCCGTAGAGCTGAACGTAAAACAACCTTTCCTACATTGGAACTAACCGTGCTGGGAAGCAACATTACAGATACATTTAAAAGGATCAGATTTTTTTGGTCTGTATGTAACGAATGCCTTAAATCTGACGATAAAGACTTTCATATGTTGAAGCATTCAAAATATTAATAGTACATTTTTATTTGTATCTAGGGCTCTAGAAAAATAAAAAGTTATTTCGGTGAGAAAATTATTTGTATTAGTAAACGACTTTATTGTTTATGTTTCTTGTTTATTGGCAAAACGTGAAAATGACTGTTTCGTTTTTAACAGTTAAAGCATGTTGTTTTTTTGTGTGTTATTTTGTAGAATAGTTAAGTTTTATGTAATATGGTTTTCCAATTAAGTATAGAAAATGACGCTTTTGAAAACGTTATCTATGCACAATGAAATATGAAGGATTTTTTTTACACAGAATGGGAAATCGACCAATCTTGAGTTACGTGTCGCGAAATATTGAATTGCAATGCTCGTTTTTGTATAGAAGCGTTTTAAATTGCGATATTTGTTTATGCAAATGCACTTCACTAATTTTGGTAATCTTGACATCCGGCAAAGATCTTGATTTTATAAGTTCTTAAAATATATGTTTCGTACTTTGCCGAACATTCTTTTTAATGCTTGAATATTCCATTCGTTGGCAACGTGTCTAATCGAAAATTTTAATTGCAAATTTTGCCGAATCCAGTAGCCAATGAGAGAAATTTTCTGTTTGAATAATGAGATATCTTTTAGAAGATGTTTCATTATTCGGGCTGAAGATATCTTTAAAATTCTTCATCTTGTAACTTGCTTATACTTTTTGTATTGGCCATCCATCAATGAAAAGATGATGGCCCTTCTACAGTCTCAACTCTCAAATTGATGCTGTGAAGATTGTCATTCAGATTACGCTTGATGCCTAAGCAGGGCGGGGATACTCTTTATTATAGTTTAAATTTTTACCACGAAAATCGGTGATGAAAAATTTCTAAAAACTATGCTTATTTTGGCCACAAGATGTTAGATATTGGAGTTGTTTTAAAAAAATTGTTTATAAGAATTAATTTTAATATTTTTTATGAACAATGAAGTCAAAAGTAATTTAATATATTAGATAGTTATTCTTTAATTTATTTATCTACACGAAAAGCGGGAGAATTGTATTAACTACAACTGAAGAACCAATTCTGACTTCAAAGCATAAAAAAAAAGAAAAAGAAAATACAATTTTTGAAGAAGTATCACTAGTTGGTTCGATAATGAGAGCATTTATTCTATTAACGATTAAATAAAGAATATTCTTTTTTCTAACTGTATTCCTTTTCACGTAAGTCAGCACAAATACGTGAAATCATATTCTTTTTTCTTCTTCTTTCAAACTTTGTCTTGATTGAATGCATTTTAATAGCTGAGCATATTGTTGACGACAGACGAATTGGATGCAAGTTCAGAAACAATCTCTGTTGCCAATACTTAAATTATATGTTTTAAAAGAGGTGATGAAAATATTACGGCTATCTTTCACTGCTAATATTTTGATTTCTATTGATAAACTAATACAGATATCGAGTTAGTCAAAACAGTTGTTTCTGCGTTGACAATGTCATCGTGCTAGATTTAGAATTGTGGTCGTTCATCTGAAAGCAACTAGAGTTTGTTATTCATTTTTAAGGTTTGTCCTCATAATATTTTGAAATATATTTCGCTCAGACTGAATAGTAATATATATTTATTATATTATTTTTGTTTCTATTTTTTTAATAAATAAAAAAATAAAACGAGCAGAAATTACAAAGGAAGAATTGATATGAGGCTTGAGCAGATCTCACTGTTTCAGCATTTCTATTAGCAGTGGGAAAACAACAACCTTGAGGTGTTCTTTACGGTTGCTTTTTGTGCGCAATTTTAGCTTATTACCAGCTCCAGAGGGTTCAAGTTTCTCTCTTGTTTAATGGAAAGAGTTAATCTTTCTGTCTTGTTTAATGGAAAGGGTTAATGCTTCTCCCCTGTTTAATAAAAAAATATCTATAAGATCTGTAATAAATGCAAGTTTAAACTTGCTAATTTTTTAAAAAAAGAAACATTAATTATTATACAACGTGTTTCCTAATGGTTTACTTGAGACTTATTTACATAGATATGAAACATGTTTCTTATTATTTCATTATTTGAAATAAGATATTTTTATAAAACTTTATTTCATTACACTTTTTTTTTTTCATATAATGTTAATGAAACATTGTCTTTATTCTTTTAGGCCTGTGTCGGCGTATGCCCTTTTCTTCCGTGACACTCAGGCAGCTATTAAAGGCCAGACTCCCAATGCTAGCTTTGGCGAGGTATCGAAGATAGTTGCCTCGATGTGGGACAGCCTAGATGTGGAGCGAAAGAATGTAAGTAGATTTAAATATTCGAAGTCTTCATCTTTGGAAAAATATTCAATTTTTTTAATTTACACTGTCCATAAATTGAGAATTCCTTAAAAATTCAAAACAAAGTATTTGGGAATGATTTATTTTGATAATTTCTTTTATTAGCCGCAGTAGGAAAAAAAGAATATTTGGAAGGAAGTCGAACACAGACGCGATATCATCAGAGTAGCTTATAGCATTCGTGTTGTGAACCTTAATTCTGTTACTAACAATTTAAAAATGAAGGAATACATGAAGGAAAAGAATTCGTAAATAAGATTTGGCAATTCTCATCATTGAAATATCCTTGTTTATGGAAAACAATTTTTAGAATTATGTTTGTTCATCCCTTTGTGAATATGATAACACAAAAGCACTTTGAGCTAAACAGGTACAATTTGGTATATAATCTCTACTGCATCTCTAAAAATCATCTAAAAATTTATTTTTAACTTTTAAATATCGCTGAATGTTGTCATCTGATCTTCTGAAAATGTTCGTGGCTATGCAAGTTTTATTATTATTTTGATACATAATTACTCCTCTACTCCACATTCTAACACAGGTCTAAAGGTTATATATATTCTTTCATTAAATGATGAACAATATGCATCACAAAAATCTGGTTTGCATGTCAGAAACTCTGAATATGAATTGCGCAGTAGCGTAGAGACAGGAAGCCAAGGGAATGCTCCCGCCGCCAGTTTTAGGGAAAGCCCCACGGAGTTCCAGTATTTAAACATAAATACGATAAGGGACGAAAAAATACCTTGACCCGTGTTTCATTTATTCTTGCTAAACTAATGATGATGGGATGAAAGCAGCTGAAGTGGTCTTTTAAAACTTTCTTGCGTGCTCTTGAATAAAGATGTTAGTCTAGAAAACACCTTGCAATAGTTATAATATCTTATTGCGATAGTTATTAATTTTTGGCGTGAATTTAGCATTGTTCCTGAATCTATTGTGTGATCCTTGGCGAGTTTTTTTGGCAAGAGGTTAATAATACTGGAACAGTGAAATTGTGTTTTAGCCACCTTTTTCCCAAAACTTTGACACAAAACTACACTTATAGTCACAAAATCCTGTACCAAATCCGATATATTTAACTCATTGTAGTTTTGAGTTATTACGATTGCGAGTTTCTGAAATACAGATCGACAGACAGATGGTTCAACCTCCTCTTGAATGTGGCTGGTATCTACAATCTCTATATGTTAAATCTGTGTACCGAATTTTATCTATCCCTATTCGGTTTGTAGAAATCGTGTTAACTTATATTCGAACAGCCGAACTTCCTCTGAATAGATTTTACTCAAAATTTGACAGAGATTTGCAAATTTGGTGTAAAGAACGTATACCAAATTTCTCTAGTCTAGATCAAATTATTTTAAAATTATCTTTGTCACAGACAGACAGACGGGCTTTTTCCAAAAATGTGTTTTTCGAACTCGGCGAGGTCTAAAACGTGGAGATTCGTTATCATTTCGAGTTCGAATTTCTCGACGGTTACCATACTTTCTCTATACTATCAAAAGCAAAAATCATAGTAAGACCTGGACACCATTTATTTATCTTCATTATATCACTGGAACTATGTCGTTCTTTACATTCAGAAGAAGTTGCATCGATTTTTTTTTTTTTTACGTTAGTGTTGCACACGTATCATTTGCATAGCGGTAATGAATCATACTTGTGCATGAAGTCATGCTATTTGATTTTGTAACTAAGTCATATACAGCAGTTAAGGTGAAAGACAATAACTTGTGTACATATTTCAGTATATCGGATTTAAGTAAAATATATTTATAAAATAGAATATATTATTTGATTAGGAAGTAGCAGATATTATTTATTCTTCAAAATATCTTGAGCAACCAAAAAATAAACTTTACTAAAAATAAAACTTGTTGAAAAATGTTTGTCATGAGAAATACACTGTACTGATGAAATACATAGGTAGAATTTTAAAAAAATACATGGGTAGAAGGGGCTCTATGCAGCAAAAGAATAACGGTTTTTATTATTATTATTTGAAAATAATTCAACAAACAATTCACTTCAAAGTTCCTGCCATGCCTCTAATTTCCACATAGCTGTTCCGGTCTCACGGCTGAAAGGAAATGAAGTGAAAGGAGAGAGAAGAACAGTTCGCAGGAGTTAATGACAGACACCGTTAAGCGTGAGCGTTTGTAGGAGCTCCGGTGGGAACTCCGTGAAATGAGTTTAGATTTAAATTGTATATATATAAATAGTCATCGGTCATTTAATCCTTAAAATATAATAAACTTGTGTTGCCAAAAAAAAAAGTGTCATCACTTATGTCAAGGCACACGACAGCCCCCAAAATAGCTCTTATCATGCAAATGCTATTCAAGAATTAATTCTTGAAGATCATCAGTTTGCAAAAAAATTTTACAAAGAGGAATATAAAAAAATATTCTTACCTTAAGAGTCACGGTTCACTTGTCGGAAATCCTTGGGCTTAAAGAACGAACAGTTTTCATAATTAAATTCTCTTTTTATTGCTCATTTTTGAAATGGAAGCTAATTACTTATCAAACATCTGGAATGTGTCATAATTTATTGAACCCTTAATCAAGAAAGCATCGTGAAATTTTGCCCGGTAAAAATGAAACTAATTCAGCACTTTCGCTCGACCTCCATATCGATTCCCCCCACGGAGTCCAAATCACCTAATCAAATTTTAAGATTGCACCTCTTTTCCATTTTGAAGAAATAAAAGCTCACCCGATGTCGTAGGTCCGCTAACGGTCCATTTTTTGAGTTATTTCCACCATTAAAAGAGTGGAACATTTCCCCGTCATAGCTGCAACGCAATTAAAATTCTTCATCACGCCGTAGAAATAATACCTCGGGGGACCATAAATTTTGCACCGTTCGTCAGCCTTTCGCTCTTTAATTGAACGTAATCGGAATAAATGGTCTTTGGACGTTGACAGGGGTACTCGGGAACACTGCCATTCGAGGAGGGTAGGAAATGTTGCGTTTTGAGAGGAGGGGACTTGTGGAATTTTAGTGCTTTCATTTCTCTTTCATCCCTCCCCATCACTGAGGAAATAGATATGGGATAGTTGTTGGAGGTATTGAATGCTTTGACTTGGTTTCCGCTTGTGTGCTGAAAGACGTGCTTGGTGATTTTAGTATCATGTAGCAAACCTTGTGCTGTGCGTATAATCTTGCATCTCAGAAACACCTTATCTGTCGTTTTTTCGTAGCAACATTCGCATTTATTTATTTACTAGCTGACGCCGGGAGCGTTGCTGCTTCAGAAGAAATAATTTTGGAAATATCGTGTGAAATTTAAAATAGCTAACAACATCCTGTGTAGATAACTATTCATTAATGAGAAGAAAAACTGTTAAGGCTTGCACTAAATATTTTCAATTTCATTTCACTCACATGATTGGCATCAATCATAATATTATTTTGATATATGTGCGATTCACTCCGAATGACGTGTGCTGTTTGTCTTTCGCAACTTTAAAATATTACCTTCAAGCAATGCAAGCAATAAGTTGGCAAAGTTTCATCGGAATCGGTTGAACGGTACGACAGCGCATAAGGTATGAACAAACAAAAATTCATTTTTATACATTAGATTTTTAATTTTTTCGTTTATAAAGTATGCTAAAAGAAAGTATTTTAATCATCAGAAAATTCGAACCCAAGGTTTTGGCGAATCTCCACCTTTTAGAATTCACCACATTTTTGGAATCGTGTCTTTCGGTCTACCTGGGAACACGATAACTAAAACTAGTGGGAGTGGTCCCCCCAAAACTTTCTCGCATACTCTCTTGCCATGCCAGAGGCCTCCTTACATGGCATTGGCGTTCAATAGTTACAAAATATTAACTTTTGGCGTAAATGTAGCATTTTCATTGAATCCATTGTGTCACCCTTGGCGAGTTATTCGGCAATTAATCCCTGGCATGCGTTAATAGTTTCAAATTTGTGTTTTAGGTTTTTTTCACAACCGATAAGAACAAAGATTGAACACAAAATTGTACCTGTAGTCCCAAAATCTCATACAATCTATACTTATAATAAAGCTCAATGTGTGTGTGTGTGTGTGTGTGTGTGTGTGTTGGCGCTCTACAGACCAGACCATTCAACCTACAGCTAACAAATTTGGCACGTGTATACCTTGGAGGCCGGGAATGTGCACCTGGGGGTTATTTTTTCGAATTTTTAATTAGAATTGTATTTATTTAAAAATTAAGCGAAATTTTGGCGTGTTTCTGCTATAACTTCCGAAAATATTACCGCACAAAAAAGATTTTTACATCAAGTTAAAGATCAAAAATTTATCTTTTAAATGGTACCATTGTTTTAACCTTAAAATTAAATTTCTATTTTTAATGAATTTTTAAATAAATATTTTAACTATTTTTCAGCAATTTCTTTCGTACAAAATAAAAATAAACGTTTCGCATTCATGGGAAAAAAATAGTTATTTTCAAAGTGTTGCCATCACATTGATTAAAGCACCAATTAAAAATAAATTAAATCTTTTTGGAAATAAAATCTGCAAAAATATAATTTTCGTCACGTGTTTGTAGGAAATGAAACAAATATGAAATATTATTTTTTCTAAAAAATAAATTCAAGAAAAATTATTTTATGATCTTTTACACTCTCTATATTATTAATCCAATAAATAAGTTTTATTTTAAGGCAAGTTTTGTTTAATATGAACAGGATATCCATTCAAATAATGGCCACATAGCAAATTTGTAAACCTGTAGTAAGACACAGATCTGTTGCGACATAAATCGTAAATATTTTATTTAAAAGTAGCAAACGATTATTTTAATAATTATAAATTTTATTTTATACAGTGGCTCACAAAAGTGTTCGTACACCAACAAGAATCAATTAAAAACCTCATTATTTACCCTTATATATTCTTATTTTTACATGAAAATTTTTTCGTAGCATATTTTTACAGTTCTTAATAAAGCAGTGAAGAATAAATTTTAATTACGATGCAAATTATTTTTTAAAAAATGACAGTAAATAAAATTGGACAAAAATAGGACACAAAAGTGATCATACACTTTAAAAAAACATCACTAAATATGAAATTTTCTAAATTTTTATAAATGTTTAGTATTTAGTAAGATATCCTTTATTCTTTATAACAGCTTTTAAACGTTTGGGCATAGATTTAACTAAACGGTCGGTTACTTCTGCACCGATCTTGTTCCATTCTTCGACCATTACTGCTTTTAGTTGAATTTTCGATTTAATGTCGTGACTTCTTATTCGCACCTCTAATTCTTTCCAAATATGTTCTATAGGGTTTAAATCCTGTGATTGAGCTGTTTTAAGGGCAATGATAGAGGCAAAAAAGACGAGCATTCATGGCCGTGTGTTTAGGATCGTTGTCTTGGTAATACACAAAGTTGTTTAAAATGTCCAATTTTTGTGCTGACACTTTTAAATTATTATTGAGAATATTTATATAAACTCTATGATCCATTATACCATCAATGAATACTAAATTGCTTACTCCAGCCGCTGACATACACTCCCAAACCATGACACCTCTACCGCCATGTTTTACTGTTCCAACTAAATACTTGAGATTAAGTTCTTCGTTTTTTTTCTCCATACAATGATTCTCCCATCCGACCCAAAGATGTTAAACTTACTTTCATCTGCAAATAAGACACGATTCCAATAGCTCTCTGGCTGGTTTATCATAGATTTGGCAAAATTAAGCCTAGCAATTTACAAAGAATTTTCTTCGTGCAGAGCGGCCATGTATACCAGCATTCCGAAGAATTCTACGAATAGTTTCACAGGAAATAGAAGTTCCATTTGATTCATTATATTGTGAAGTAAACTTTATTGCACTCAGACGTGGATTTTTAAGAAATTTACTCACAATATTTCTTTGACTTCTAGCTGACAGAATTTGAGGGCGACCATTACGAGGCTTGTTTTCAATCCTTTTTCCCTCTCTGTAACGTTTTATTATGCTTTGCACCGTTGAATGAGGTAGATTAGTTATAGTTTCAATGCCACTAATTGATTTTCCAGCTTTAAAATGAAATATAATTAATTTTCGTACATCTAAACTCGTTTCTTTACGAATGCGCGTCATATCTAAGAATAAAGTAAATAGAATAAATAATTGTGATATTAAATATTGAAATCAAACGATTTTAGTGTATTTTTCAATTAGAAGAAAAATAAGCCGCAAAAGATATTTTTATGATGAATTTAAATAAATAATGTTTGGATGTACGAAGACTTTTGTGTTCTAATTTTGTGACATTTTTTATTTTTATTTTTTAGAACAATACTACTTGATTTTTTATAAAAATATTTGTTCAGTTTTATTAAGAATTATTTAAAGATGCTAATTTAAAAAAACCAACTAATAAAATGTTTTATTAAGAAGTATAGAACACAATTTCTGTAAATTTCTTTAGTGTACGAACACTTTTGGGAGCCACTGTAAATAGTTGTGAAAGTCAGATTGGCAACAGTGATATTTTTGGAACTTTTAATTTGTTGTTTAAAAACGATGCTAGAATTTTGAATGAAAATAAGTTGATGTAAATTTGATAATATTATCTATAATGTAATAAGATTTAGTTTCATAATAAGTTTGTCTGCATTCTATTTTTGTTGACGCACGAACACAACAGATTTACTAAAATGGTTTAAATAGAAAAATGATTATATTTTATGTTACTTAATTCAATAAATGCTCTAATAAATAACGAATTTTTGATTTTACATAAAGCTTCTGCTGCCGAAATCACGATTAACAAAATGTTCTTGAAACACTAATATTTTAAATAAAAAGAGTTAATTTCCAATCAACTAAATCAATCACTTAAACTGACTGATATATGAAAATTTGAATATCACTATTCAATAAAAAAAAGGATAATTTTAGATTTTCCATCGATCGTTTCAAAGAAAATACGCCAATCAGCTCGCAGGTTTCTCAAGATTAATTGGCCTAAGATTATGAAAATGTTTAGTTTTTCTAAATTTTTAACATTCAAAACTTTATAAATAAGTCTTAGTTGATTGTGGAAAATAGACACATTCATTCATTTATTTAAAATTTGGTGTGTCCAGAATATTTCTCAGAATATGATACCTTACTGCATTAAATTTAGATTTTATAATTTTTGAAATATATTTATAGGCTGGAACAAAATATTATTATTTATTTCATCTCTATCCTTTTGAAAGCAAAACTAAAAACTGAATTTTATGCTAAATCTGAGAAACTTTTGTTGAATTATTCTTTGAGATATTACATAAATTATCAAAAATATTTTGTAGTTCACATAAGACTTAAATACCGATATGTTCTGTTTGCAATACTCATATTCAATAATAATAGTAATAAATAAATAGCAATAAAGATGATAAATAAAATAAAACGCTTGGTTTTATTAAAAAATGTCTTTATATTAATTGCAATTTCATCATTTTCACTTTAAATTAAAGTTGAAATTTTACCGGAAATGACAACAAATTAGCAAAATATATAGAGTAAATTGAACGAAACGATCTAAACAACAGTATAAGTTTGGTATGACTATCAAAATTTGAAGATTAAAATTGTTTTGTTTGAGAATCTGTTAAGAGACCAGTTATTTAAAATATTTAATTGAAAATTGTAGAGAGCTGTAATATTGGCGAACCGGCTGGTCGCCAAAGGCGGCTAGAATTTAATATATTTAAGCCAATGCGTTTTTCAATCATCGCGTTACATGTTTCTAAAAGTACAGTCTGTCCACCCGTAGTTGGATTTGGTTCAAAATTTGACGGGTGTTTAGACTATCGATGCTAAATCTGTGTATCGAATTTTTGTCTATCTAGCTCTCTTCGTTTTGTAATTAACCTATTAATTTTTATTCGAACATCCGACAGATGGACTCCCTCTGTACAGATTTTACTCAAAATTTGATAGATATCAGCAAATTTGGTGTAAAAGCCGTTTACCTAATATCAACTGTCTAGCTGAAACCGTTTTTGTTACCGTTGTCACAGACATACCAATGGATTTTTTTTTTTTTTTCAAAATTTTTTTTTCGTAGAGGCCAAAAACGTTTCACGATTCGTCAAAGTAGGGAGATTTTTTTGATGATTATTGTAATTTCTCTGAACTATGCAGACGAGAAAGTAAAAACGCTTTAAGCTACATGGTTGAAATTTGGTATATGGGGTTAGGACCAAATGTATAGATTTTTATCAAATTTTGAATGAAATTCATTTAGAGTGTCTGTTTGTCCGAGTGTAAATCAAAAATGCAAAAAGTAAGGAGCTAGATGAATAAAATTTGATATGCTAATTCGTCATCAAGTATAGATCCGTATCAAATTTGGACTTCACTTAGATTAAATTTAATTAGCAATTTAAATTAATTTAATTTTTAATTAAAAAAATTCTATGATGACTCTTAATTTGTCGTTTCTCCGCATCAAAGTATAAATAACTCATTTTGGCATTTCTGCTTCAAATGGTCTGTCTTTTAAAACGCGAACCCACACACATGTTGTCTTTTTATTAATAGTAAAGATACTCTGATCCGTGGATTATTTTTGTTGAGCCAAATTTTATTGATTATTCCCGATGATCGTAGAACGCAGATATCTGTAACTATCTTTCTTATAATACTTACTTTTGTGTTGATTATAAACAAAACATATTGCAAGGAGCATAATGTTTAGATTTGAAATAAAAGCGAACATTATTTTAATAAGACCGCAATGCCGTGTGGCGTAGGCTTTATGATCAGAGGATGGCTGGTTCCTGACCCGATTCAAATTCGGATGCATGTTCGATGATAAGTTTGTTACAGACATGTGCACGTCGATTATTACTAAATATCTACAATAGATAAATTTTCAAATCTGGTACAACTATCATTTAAAGTAAATATGAAAAGCTCATCTACTTACTTTGTTTCACTAAATTTTGGAGAATATGATGCCGGAACCGATTCATCCTTTTCACTCGACCACGATTGAAAATCATCTTTTGGCTAGTTTCATGATAAACGCTAATTTAATAATTCTATGAAGTAATCAATCAGTGTTATTTATTTATTTATTGGTAAATGATATATTTAAAAGTCTTCAAAAGTGATCTCATTCATTTATATAAATGATGCGAATAGGTCGACGTAATCGCATTAGCAATGCTCTTATAAATTGTTTAAATAGCGAAGGAAATGATTCTCATTCATAAGCGGAATTTTTTGCTAAAGAGCAAACGATTCATTCTCTGTTTGTTTTATCGATTGCAAAATTTTTTATAGTGAAAATTAGAGACAGAGAAGTAGGAGATTCCCACTTTCAACTCAAAAATAAATAAATAAATACAATCGCAGATCGTTTACTTCCCAAATGTTATTTTAATATTCGAAATTCGTTACATTTTCTTTATTATGTTTTGAGATTTAATTTAAGCTTATAATTTAATCAGGAAATTCAATTTCTATAATTTTTTATTCTTCTGTTTAGTCTTACAAAAAGAAGACCGAAACGGCCAAAAAGGAGTATTTGAAGGCTTTAGCAGCGTACCGAGCAAATTTAGTTTCTAAGGTAAGTTTTCATTTTTTTAATGGTCTTATGATATACTTACAAGCAAATAAAGATTAAATAAAAATAGAATGTATCTAGAAAAAAAAAAAAAAAAGAGAGAAGCAGTGAGAATGGTCATGTTCTCCTTTTCTTCATTTAATATGTATATATGACATCAATTTTTAGTTATCTTTTTGGTCAGTAGAGGGCAGAACTTACCGGTCGATATGTTTTTGAGTGTTAATTGTGCAAACAAGTTAGTCCTAGTTTTTCCGAAGACGCGTGGTAGAATTTTTAACATATTTTTAATTAGGAGTTGATGATTGATCAACAATGCATTACAAAATGACCAAGCGAACATGTGTGGTAAGTTTTGAAAATCTGAACTTTACTGTCATTTGTTTTGCAGTTTTCCGTTTGTTAAAATAAGCAGACGATTTTTGACGCTTGGTTTCAGTTTTAAAATTCTGCTGTTTTGAATATTTTTTGGCAATTATCCATTTCTCATTTGCATTTAATTTTGTTCGCATTTTGATAAATTTCTAGCTCTAAAAATATTTTTTTTTAAATTTTTTTTTACATATTAGCTTCAATTTAAATAGACGTTTCGGAAATTTTGTTCGAACTTACGAACTTTTAAAATATTTGTTTTTATGTCTTTATAAAAATAATTTAATTCTATATTTTATAATAACATTATATATCTTAATTACCTAGTTAAACTGTGTTTCTCTTAAATTTAAAATTTTAATGAAAAAAAAAGAATAATTGAACACAGTATGATATAAGAAAGTAAGCTGACCAGCGAGTTGGTAAATATCCTAAATAATTAATATATTGAATTTCAGTGGCTAATAACTTTG
This sequence comes from Argiope aurantia, assembly GCA_026543865.1. NCBI lineage: Eukaryota > Metazoa > Arthropoda > Arachnida > Araneae > Araneidae > Argiope > Argiope aurantia. The sequence goes on from JAPMOR010029352.1 coordinate 357,936, forward strand.
CAAAAAATATATACTTTATTTATTTTGCAGTTCTTGCATCAATTATGCCTGATCATCTAAAAGCACTGTACATTTTTTGTACTGAATTGTAAATTCTGATTGATTTTATATTTGTTCAACTATTTATTTCAGTTTGTATAAATGTGAGGATATAACTAATGTTTTGGAAAATAAAATGTTAATGTTTTTTCCCCCTTTACAATACAAAGTAGTTATAAAAATTCAAATAAGATAAATCATAAAAATTCAAATAAGATAAATCCCATTGCAAAAAAATATGGTAACTTATTAAAAAAATTATTATTCTTTTGTAGGCTGCTGTGGACCAATCTGATTCTATGTATGGGAACAATAATGTCGTGAATTCCAGTCCTTCTTCCACCCATTCTCCAAACAGTTCCCCTCCTGGACGTATGATGTCCATGCCAAAGCAGCCATCACCAGTTTTGACATCTGTTGTTGATTCAATGCAACCTGTTACTAATTCCATTAATATGCATCCACAGAATCAACAAGTATGGCCAATGGTAAGTAACTGATATAATCTACTAATATAAGAGAAACTAGCATTTTCTTTAAACATGTGGATGAATGAATACATATGTATTTAATTTACAAATATTAAAAAAGCATAAATTACAACACAATATATTAAAAAGAATATTTTTCATTAAAATTTTCAAAAACATTACAATATTAAATACAGATAAGTGAGTAAAGTTGGTTGTTGTATCTGGAATTCAAAATTGCTTGGTTTTCTTTCTCAACATAAAAAGCATAATTTGTTTTTTCTGGAATTTGGATTTTTAAAAGTATTACTTATTCAAATCCTTTAATTGGTTATATTCACAAAAAGCAGTGAGAAAATTTCATTTTCATTAGTAATTGGTAATTATATTATGGAAATATAATTAAGGTTTTTAAAAGCAATAATACAACTAAAATCTGTCGTGAATACAAGATATTTGTTTGTGAAAAATGTAAAAAAAAAAAAAAAAAAAAAAAAAAAATGAATAGGCCAAGAATTATTTTTGTTTATCAACAAAAGAGTGTAGAATAGTGATTTTAGAATTTACTTTATATTTCAGCCTGTTATAATTTGTTATTTGGGTTATATTTATCTAAGTTTGAAAGTGTAAAAATAAAATAACAAGTACCAAAACGTGCATTTTTTTTCTTTTGATTTCATTTATTGTTTATTTAATTTATAGCAATCTCCACAACATCTTACCAATACCAGCCCTCCTCATGTTATGCAAGGAGGAAATGGAATGATGGGTATGCAACAGCAACAAATGGCCCCACAGCAGCAACAGCAACAACCACCCCAACAGCAATCTATGCAGCAGTCTCACATGTCACCTCCACAGATGGGCATGATGAACAGGCAGGTTCAGCAGATGCCTGGAAACTCCCCTCAGATGTGCAACTCGGCTTCAAATAGTCCATCATATAATCAGAATATGACGACAGTAAGTATTCGACTTTACCTTAGTGAATGGCGATTAAAAAAAAAATTTCATAATTATTTGTGTACAGTAAAATTAACACATTTTTCTAATTTAATATGGAACTTTTCAGTTAAATATTCATAAAACTGAATTGATGTAATTGAATTTTTGATAGTATGCAAATTGTGAAAAATTGCCAACATTTTGTTTAATTTCCAAAATGCACATGTCTACTCTCTAAATTGTGTACACAAAATTTGCTAGTCCTCGATTTAATGTACAGTGCCAAAAGGCAGCATTTGCTTTTGTTATTATTAGTTAAAATGTCTAAATACTTTAATGAATGCCAGATACTATTTTAGTTAAATATTTATGTAAGTGTTATATTAAATATTTATTGATTATATTGTATTGATTGTATTCTATAAGTATTTAATCAAGTATTTATCTCAAAGTACACCAGGGTAATAATAAAAATATAGGACTTATTTTAAAGATGGAAGGGGATTCAAAATCTGTCAATATATTCGAGGCTAAAATATAAATTTTATTTAAAAGATTTTTTTTTTACATGCTCTCACAGTATCTTTTGCATCAGTTATTTATGCATTTGGAGTAAATAAGTCTATACATAAAATAAATATTGCTTGATTTGAAGAACAATAGTTTTTTAAAAAATTACAAGAAATTATATGTTTTAAATTCATAGATTAAAAATCAATTATGAAAAAAGAAAAAAATTATAATTTCCTTTTTTGCAGGTGAACACTGGAGGAAATCAAGGTAACATGGGCTCGGTTGAGATGTCTTCCTATCCCACTTGTCTTCGAAATGGTTGTTCCAATCCAGCTATAGATTCCCCTGATTGGGACCGAGAATACTGCAGTAGCGAATGTGTCGTCTCTCACTGCAAGTGAGTACATTCAATTATTTTTACTTTTTAAAATTATTAATTACTTTTTTAAGAACATTTATTATGAAACAAAAATGTGCAAGAAAGAAATGAGAGAATTACAGGCAGAAACGGAACCTATCAAATTCGTACTAGTATAAAATATTTGTTTTTTTATTTAAAGGACTTCAAGTATATTAGTTTAATCTGCTAATAAAACAAACAATTTTTTCTAAGTAGTTCAAAACATATCGAATGCTCTGCAAGGAAAGATACTGTATGCAAATTAAACAAACTAGATTAATCTCAGATTTAAATTTAGGCTTGCAGCTTATGTTTAAAAATCTGTTATGTTATGTCAAAATATTTGTTGAATACCTTTCTAGTTTGGAAAAAATTGCAAATAGATCTATTTAGGAAACCATTGGAAAGTATGCAGTATGTTACTTGGCCAAGCCACTTCTAAACCATGTTAGAATCAATTACTAAGTTTTTTTTTTAATTTTCTTTTTTTAATGTGTTTAAAATTACCCAATGCTTTAGAGAGTAAAGAGTGTCTTTGGTATTATGAAATGTACAAATTAGTCAAATAATTAAAACTTAAAAATAGAGCAAGCAAAATTCTCAAGTATAATAGTACAACTATGACAGCATACCAAAGAAAGATGATAATTTTAAATTTTTATTATAAAAACTTGTTTTAACAAAAAAATTTGGCGTTCATTAAAAAATTCTCATTACGGCCACTCCTAATCTTTCAAATGTTAAATGATATAGTGATATTTTAAAATATAATTAATTTCCTAATTTTTATCTTAATTTAACCCATATTAACTTCATTCTAAAAGGGTCTCTTATTTCCTGATTCAAAGTTCCCACACTCTGAGTGAAGGGATAAAAATTCTTAATGCTTTACAGCATTCTTTTATAGATACCTAAATAAATAAATAGATACATACAACAAAGAAATCATTATCAGAATTTCATAGTATAAAATCATTGGGGGAAAATTTCGGTTTCTTTTGTCGTGGACTGGCATATCTCGTCACTTCTTTCTTGTATATAAATGATGCCTCCCAGGATGGAATAAATTGAGTTTAAAAATTAAAAAGTGTTCTCTCTTTTTGGCCACAAAACTGCTTAAAAAATGTGTTATATATACATCAACCCAATTTAAATCCGAGTTAATTTTCTAATTGTTATTTTAATATAGAACACATTAACTTCATTCTAAAAGATCTCTTTTTTCTTGAGATTCAACTCCCACTTTTTTATTCAATTAATTGTATATTTTTTTATAAAACTGCTCAATTTAGCATTTTCTTGTGCTTGAAGCGATGGGATAAAAATCCTTAATGCTTTCAACATTCTTTTAAAAGACACCTGAAATTCCTTTGCCTAAATGAACATGTTTTAAAGAAATCCCTATCAAAATCTCAGTGTAAAACCATTGAAGGGAAAAAATTTGGTTGCGATGTGAACAAACGTTAATTTTATCATCACTTCTTGTGCATAAAATGCCTCCCATAGTGAAATAAATCAAAGTTATAAAATTTCAAAAGTTTCTTCTATCCAGTCATGCATCTGCTAAAATATGCTTTAACATTCTATATATGTATATTTGTTGCTCTTTCAGTCTATAAATATACTGATGAAAGAATTTTAAAATCTAAATAATTATCCAGTTTTTGTTACATCATATTTAATAAAATATTCCATGTGTAATATAGTTTCAAACAAAAAAAGCTAGACTCATCTAGTGTAAAATATATTGAGTATTGCATTTCATTATCTTAAAGAATTAATTTCTTCCACACATTTCACTCTTGAATTAGATATTGATTTGATTAAATCTTCCTTGAAATGACAATCTAATGGTATTCTAAGCTTCATATCACAAAAGTATTCAACATTTTTTTTTAAATGTTGCTGTGTCAAGAATATTTAAATGTAACTATTAAGACCACATAAAAGTTTTGATTTTTTCAGTTGTACATTTATTGATTGAAACAATATAAAATTTACTTCTTTATATTATTTAGACCATTTTTCCAATGGCCCTTCTCCATTCAGCATTATTTTTCCCTAAATGAAATATTTAATTTTTCAGGGATGTTTTTGCTACCTGGGTGGCCCAAAGACAAGCCACTGCAAACCCTTATTCCACAGTGAAGTAATTTTTCTTCCAGAACTTTTCATTTGTGAAAGACAAAGAAGAAAGTAAAGTGATGTTTTGTACAGGGTGCAATGTCTCCTCAGTATTACAAGTTCTTTTTCTTTTTGTGCTGCATTGTATATATATTATTGAAATACCTATACGTGATTGGGACTTAAAAGTGCTGCTGTTCATATTGAGTGAGAATTGAAACTTACTAAACGAGTACCCAAAAATAAAAGGATCAAGAGAAAAATGGAAATGAACTCTAAAGAAAAGAGCTTACACTAGCGAAAGTTCTGTTCTTCACATATGATTATGTTTAGAACAGTGTAGGTAATGAAGATTTATGAAGTTTGGATCAAGGCATTTTTTCTCTTAAAACAAAATTTGAAGGGTGTTTTACCTTGCTGCAAAGATGCATAGACAATCTTGTGAATGCTACAACAACTTCAAACTGAAATGTTTCTCTTTTAAAACAAATTGTACTATCTGTTTGTAGCTAGATATCCCCTACTTGTATCCCCCTAAAGACTGTATTGAAAACTTTTTCTTCTGTGCTACCCCAAGTTTTTTATTTTGTCCTAGTAAAGTATAATGGTCACTCGCTGCTTTTTGTCCCCTCCCCCCTGTGTACGTTGTTTGTTCAAGTTTGCCTCTAAATCTAGAAATCTCCCTTCCGTGTCCTGATGAATTGACTGCATTTGTTATTGTACACTTATCAAATGATATTTGTTATGTTTTGGATAAAATTTCCATTGTATATGTTATTTATTGCAAAATTGACAGCATCGATGTCAGGGAAAAGTTCTTGGATGAAATTTTTCCCTCCTCTGTTAATATTGCATAATCAATGCAAATTCACTTCTAGTAGGAATAGTTCATTTTAAGTTGCTTATATTTATTGTTTTGCAAAAAATAACAGAATAATATTCAAATTTTATTTTACTTTACCTTTAAGATTTTGGAATGAATTTATTATTTTATTTCATTAGAACTCGGAGCAAAAAGTGTAGTATAGTGATGAATTTTATTGACTTAAGGTAAAACTGTCTGTTGTATAGTTTTAAAAATTATTTTGAATATACTTGGTTTAATTCATCCGTATTTAAAATCCTTAAACCCAATGCCATTTGTTTTATTAAGCATCCAGTTTTTGCAGTTTCTGTTCCTGATGCACACATTAAGTGTTGATATTGTGACAATTTTACCACCTGTGTATTTTGTGCATGGAATAGTTGTTTATGTATTGATATTCAATTATGAAAATAAAATATTAAAGCCTATCATTGTTTCGTTATTGATTGTTGTATCTTTTATGTGTACAAATATTTACAGAGAAATCTCCATTCACACAAAAAACATAAACCACAGGGAATAATTCAGAGAAAAAATAACAAAATCATAAAAACACACACAAATGAAAATAGAACACATGATGATCATCATATAAAAAGACCATTAAGGTTTCAAAATTCAATACACACACTATCTAATTCCTTAAAAAACACGGGGAGTTTATAAATTCAAAAAATGAAATAAAATTATAAATGTTTTGCAAATGCATATTACTTAAAAACAAAAGTGTACTGTCACCAAAACACCCAAAAATAAAAATTGGAGCATAAATTGAAAGTAAATAAGTAAAATAACACACATTCATGCATTCAAAAATTGAAAACATTTTAATTTAAAAGTAGCAAAAGACGTATTAAATTATTTTCAATAGATATCATAATACAAAATTTTTAATTAGAGAATTTTATATATTAAATCCACAAAGTATCTCTTGAAACAAGTGATGATTTCTCAAAGTTTGGACAAGCACAGCGAAATTTATAGAACCCAATATATTAACTACAGGCAATTGAGCCATTAATAAGTTTGGAAAAGAATAGATAGATTATATATAGAGATATTTAATATTGATTTTTATTATCGATTGATTTATGATTAAGAGATCAAATTATGTCTCGTTTAGAACACAAACTAGGCATATTAAAACATTACGTATATATGAGAAAGATACATTTTGCAAATAAAAACATTTTTTTTATACAGTAAATATCGCAAAAGGTTGATTTATATTCGTTCAATATATCAAAAGATATAAAACTATGCTAACATAAGAACTATTTTTTTAAAATGCAGTAGAGAAGTATTATAATAAAGATGTTAAATACAGTCCAATATGCACAGAATGGGTATTCAATTCATATACAGGTTGTCCACTCTTATCATCGGGCAAAAGCTAATTTCTAAACCGTTGAGATAAGCATATAATTCCAGGTGGAAAAATACTTTAAACGGCGAGAAGAATTCTATTTTATGTTGGTTGATTCAATAAATGTATTTTTTAAGTTACGAATTTCAACTTTTTATGCTGTTTCTCTGCTCTATCAGTCATATTTAAAAGAGGGGAAAAAATGTTTTATGATTAAAATCGATCCGTGTTTGTGAAAAGGGGCTTTAATATTTGTAGGAGGTCGCATATAAATTTATTTTAAGAAACAGTTTGAAAAGTAACAAAAAGGTGCATAATATCAACTTGCGAGCGATCTCTTAATGACGCAGGTTTATTTGAAATAAGAGATATTTAATGCTTCATAAGAAACATCATAATATATAATAAATACAGAACAATATATTCTTAATTGTTACAATGCTAAGAATATTTTAATAAATATGTTTGATAGGACCGTGGGACTGACTGTATTAAAGTTAGATTTTTCAACTTTCTTCGAAATTTATTTGTTAAACACCATAAAATATAATTTTTCCCCAATTAATAGATATTTTTAACTGGAGCTATATATAACGATTTAAAATTTAGATACTAAGTCACGATAAGCGTGGATCAATATTTGTTGGCGGAAACCAAATAAACACAATATTATAATTTCTCACTCTTTAAAGCCTCCCCAAAATCTAACCCCAAAAGTTGAATTAGACTTGAGGGTGGCCCTCAGTAGATTTGGTTTCACTATCTAAAATATAGAAATGTAAGCGATGTAAGAAAAAAATTAGTGCATTCTAAAAACTTAATTTTCCCGTAAAGTTGACTTATGAAGCAATCAACCCGAAGTCAAGTCAACCCAGTATTCAAAAAAAGAAAAAATTGAGTACATTAATATATAAGCAAATTTGAAAACATGACAAAAACACCGAAAACTGCTTAAAAATTTAAATGATACTTGATTTTAATTTAAATTGCGTTAGAGTACATGCTAAATGGAAAGCGCACAATTTTTTAAACCCGAAAATACAAAAACGCTTAGGCATGTTGAATAATATCGCACTATATGTGTTTAAATTAATAACTATTAAATGTAAAATTTTCATTTTAATTAAATGTCTTTTTTTTTAAGCATTGTGTGAGCCACTTTAGGACATTCTAATATAACTTTAGGACACATAATAACTAACCCGACATTAGTCCCTCAAAATTATTTCTACTTGAATTATCACTTGCTAGAGATCGTTTATCCCAATAAATTTAATATACACCATAGTATCGAAATAGAAGCTTTTGCATACCATTGCAAGTAAATAGCTTTTATACGAACTTCAAATTAGATCTAGGGAGAAATCAATTCATAAGTTGCCAACAGTGTGTAAAAAAAAAAATATTGTGAGCATTTATTGGCTGACGAAATGAAGCCTTTTAATACTTTTTTTTTTCTTTCTCATTCTGAATGGTTTTATTTACATAAACCAGCTAGAGTGGTCTCTTCGAAACTTTTTTATATATTGTCTTATGGAACCCACATAAAAGTGAGGAAGGCCGTAAAGCTCGGATGTTCGATTTCCTTTATTACAAAAACGAAAACCAAATATCCATTTTGGAATTTTGTTTGTCGACTGATATAAAACAAAATTAGAAGCAGAAGAATCGTAATTTTAAAAGCAAGATTAAAATCAAATTTCAAATTTTTAAGTCATTGCGTTTTTGTATCATCATATTTATATGCATGCGAAAGTACAGAAAGTACTTTGACAGATTTGAAACAATTTTGAGGTTAAATTTGAATACCAAATTTCGTTGGATGTATATTCTATTTTAAAAAATCGTACTAACAGCTACTCAGCCTCATATACTCTGAATGGAGTTTGTTCAGGATATAAATTTGGTGTAAAGAAACAACAAAATCTAGTTCAAAGCGTTTTTGAATTATTGTATTCACAGACAGATAGATAGACATAATTCCCAAAATTTATTTTTCAGACTCAGGAAAGTCCGAAACGTGGAGGTATGCCGAATTCTCGAGTTCGAATATTGAAGATTACGATACGTTTTGTTTGTGTACTTCGTATTCGAGAAAATAATAATACAAAAAATGCAAAAATTAAATATCACAGAAAATTTGAACACGATAGATTTGACTGCAAACGATCACTATTTGTCACAACGAAAAAATGATAACATGATTTGTTACTTCATTTACATTCAAATTGAAAAGAACTTACTTTTAGGTCATTTATATTACGAAGGTATCCACCCTAATTATCTTATTGATTGAAGTAATATTAAAGTTATCTTTTAATGTATGAGAAATTATACAATCCAAAAATGTATATGTATTCACTAATACTAATCGAATAACCGGCACAAATTATACAAAACTATTTAATAATTGAGTGTTTAAACAAATATTTTAAAATTGAGCTGATATCACTGTCTAGATAACTAAAAGAAATGAAATTACATACTGCTTAATTGTTAGCGTCGAAGAAAAAATCAATAATTTTTCTTATCTTTGATTTTGTTGTTTAAAAAACTGAGATTCTAGTTCTGATTCCATTTTTGAAGAGTGGTCTTAGTTCCTACAGACAAAATCGTCCTCAAGTTAATTTAATCTTGGAATGTGAGGCTCAGCTAAAGTGTTATTTTCATAACAGTATTACGAATTTATAATATTGCTCCCCTGCCCTGTAAGCTCTTAAGAGAATTTTACAGATATTGTAAGTACTTCTGAATGAATGTCGAATCAATGACCACGGCCTTGGCGATCATTTGACGACACTGGCGAAATAAATAAAGATTCTCGAATATTTGAGAATCTTAGCGATATCTTCATTAGGATTCGAGTTTGAGTATTTGTTTGGGGGGTCCTTATCAAGGGAGCTATAAAAACAAAGGCGCATAAATGGGAAAGTCGGTCGAGACGAGAGGACTAGACCAGCGAAATCTCTCTTTAAAGTGTTGATCTCCAGCGAGTTCTCTCGCAGCACTGTGTACTACAGCGGTTGTTTAGTAGCGATTTGCTGCTCGTGTGCCGTGTTTATTGCAAATGCGGTTTTTGTATACTTTTCGGCTTTATTTTCTTAACTATGTTTTCTTGCTTTCTTGTCGATTAAAGCATCACTATCTGTAATGGAACCAGTTCACTGCACACCCATCGGACTGACATTCGAAATTGCGAAATACGATGTTTCCACTTGGCACCATAATTGCATATTTCACTTCTCAAAATTCAGCATTATTTTTTGTTAATTCTTCCATTCAAGTGAAGGCTCGAAAAATATTCGATATATTGTTACTTTTACAAGTATTGGACAAGTATTACTTTTCAGATTATTCCATTTAACATCGAAATTAAATCCTAAAGTTAGCATGATTCAATTCTCTAAATTTATAATTCAGTAAGCAAGTTTTTAAATTTTTTTCAAGAATTTTATTTGAAAAGTAAATATTCTTCATACTTTTTTTCTTTTTTTGCCAAGAAAAATAATTTTGAATGATGCATTCAAAAACCGATGAATATCTAGCTGGAAAACATAATTTCATATTGTTTCAGAGGAATTATTATTTAGTGAACATAAAGTACATCGAATAGCGAAATATAAGTGCAGAGACTTTGCCTTTTAGACAAATATGATGTTTGTTACTAATAATGATGTTACTAATAATTACTGGCAAGAGTCAGAACATTCTGCGCTTGTGCAAAATTATTCTGACATTTCTCGTATATATCATATATTGGTGTATATGCTATGGCACATATTCTACTGCTATATTATTAGTACTTAAAAGCACTTTCTCCCATGCTTTTGCTCATTTAAAGTAATTAAGGATCAAGTGCCAATGAATGATGGGATTGTCCACAAAATTCGTCCCAGGCAATCGAATTTTCAAATTTATGATTAAGAATTGGTGCACCTACACGTACAACAATCTATGCCACTGCACAAATGCACATCGCTGGAGCCAGTCCTAATCCTGACCTTGCATGCATATTTAAGTTAAAAAGTATACAATTAAATATCTAGCTTGAAAGATATCGGAGAAATTCAGAATAATTTAATAATAATAATTTAAATTAATTTACTTCTTCAAAACTTCTATCGAAGCTAATGAATAAAAAAAGGAGCTGATGTTTGTCAGTATGATAATTTTTGATACGATTTTTTACTGACTTTTACGAGTTACACTGATTTAATTCCAACCATCAGATGTGCTATATTCCCTTATAAGCATTGATATCCCACCGTGTGGCACCTTAGATATGAGGATGAAAAGTATCCATTAGGTGGTTGGTTCTCGCTACCATGTAGGAACAGAAATGTTGTGGGGTCGGTTGCCCTCTATCGATGACGGAGCATACTTCTGAGAGGAGGGCTTATATCGTAGCCGGCGATGCCCTTAGGACTACCTCAGCAACCGCCAATGTTGTCGCGACCGTCCAGCCATTCAGCTTTATCCGCATGTTTCAGGATGGGTCGGAATTATTAACTTGTGATTATAAAACAGTGGTTTATTGACAATTAAAGAAGGATAAAAGGATATAGATATACAATGCGCTAGTCTAAGTGGGCGTCATGGAACGAAACCATAGTGAGTTTATATTGTAATGAAAGCCGATTGTGACAAAATGGCAAAAACATGTATTATGCCTCGAGTACCTCGTATTAAATTGTGGTATTATAATTATATCTCAGTTGCATCCTTTCTCCAAATTTCAAATAACAGCAACAACAGAATGCTCGACTGGAGCATTGGCGAATTGAATGCGTGGCACCCATTGCATAATATTAAACTTAAGGGGGGGGGGAGGTTAAAATCTGATATCATTCTTAAGTTTTAGTGCATCGATTTACCACTCAAAATTAAAATTCCCAAGAGTCCGTAACCCTTAAAACTAAATCAGTACTTACATTATTCCTTAGTTAGAACAAAAGGAAACGCCAGAACATAAGGTAAAAGGCAGAACTTAACTCGTATATATTTATTTTGTTTATTATATATTTATATTATTAATAAATTATTGTTTATGTTTTCGCATTTATGCGTGCGTTATTTCATTATAATCATAGCATTGATAAAGTACTTCATTTAAACGACACAAAGCATTGGTTATAGTCGTTTTTCTCAATTGTTTCAATTCACTTCCAATAAATACTTTAAGTTAAAATCTCAAAAGCAAACTAGTTGCATTTTAATTAAACCTTTTAGCTTTCAGGGGCTCTTGCATCTAACCTATGTCTTTACGGCTGTCGATTAGATTGAAAGAATCACGCATTACTTACTAAAAGAACAGAACAGGACAACCACTTGGTTGTAAAACAAGATACATATATGGAAATATGGAAGCAATAAAACGTGTCATCACACAAAGGCGACGCTAGACAGCTGCGCAGTTAGAACGGGTATCCTACTCATTTCAGTTCAGTTCACTATTACCTAACAAAGTATGTGATCCATGATACCGATGCCATCATTTCGGAATTTTTCATATCTACTCGCCTTTGATGACCAGCTGTTTCGCCGGGGACTTTAATTATATTTAATTTCATCTAAACACTTTTGATATAATTTCATGTTCATGATTCTGTCAAATTATTAAGCATTAGAGCCATGTGTTTTTGCTTCATATATGTTTTGTTCATTGTGCACATGAGCCTTTCTAACACACACCAGTCCCATGACATCACGGCGCTCTTAAAAACCTAAGTGTGCAGCTCATTTGTCTTCTAAACTTAAAAGTATAATAACTACATTTTTATTATACGTCTTATAAATTACTCAAATATTAAACAGAATCCCTTTTCAACAATGGAAGAAAATCACGCGATTAAATATTTGATGAAGCATTAAAAACGGTTTGAATTTCAGAACAGATATATATCTGTTCTTGGAAAATTAGGGACCAAATTATTTTTAAAAATTTGTACGATTATTAAATTGGTTAATGAGAACAATTTTTAAAAATTTAAAACGGTGTAAAATTTATTTACTTATCTGATTTAGTTGAATTCATGTTTTCAGTTGTATCAAATAATAAAGTAAGTTTTTTTAAAAATTTGGCAGACATTATTCCAAAAAAAAAATGTGTGTGTGTTTGGATTTAGGAACATTTGAAACGAGATGATTCGTCAAAATAGCAGGTTCAAATTTTTGGACGATTACAATTTTCTAATCATATGAAAATAAAAAAAATAATAAGAAGAAAAAGATTTAGATAAATGAAATTTAGTATATGAGCCTATTGTTATAAATGAAATTACATGTATAATTCTGATTTGAGTCGGTCAACAAAACGGCATCCACAATGTATATTGGATTTTCTTCGCTTTCTGTGAAGTACAAAGCGCTCATGTACGGTATTCAGAAAGAAAAAAAAAGTGATTTCTAGCAATGTTTACGGTTTTGCCCATAGAGCTGATATAAATGGAGGAAGCCAGTCGCTTGTTTCTAGTCTAAACAATTGTACGCAACATGAGCCAAGTCACGTGTGAGAAATCTGACCTTATTTGGCGCCATATCGCAAATCTTGGCATACTCAAAAACTGCCGCGCAACATTTTGTTTCCCGGAATTGGGTCCGGTCGGTTTTCATTTCCGGTTAACATTTCCTAAATAATTTATATTATATATATGGTTACAAACCTGCAATTCGGCTTCCCAGCATAGTTTGTTCCATCATCAGAAAGACTGTTTTAAAGTCATCGGTATTGAACGGAGTCCGGGTGTCGTGTTAGAGGTCCCAGAGCTTGGCGACCATTTGGCGACTTTGGCGCCAAAATAGATTATACCCGAAACATTGAGAATTTTCCCGATCCATCCAGTAGGAACCGAGACACGCCTCGAACGTTCCTGATTAGTTGAGAGGCTTCTAGCCCCGCCTCCTGAGATCTATAAAAGGGTCTGTAGCTGCCAGAGTAGTAGTCAGAGTAGTCGAAGTCAGAGTAGTCGTAGTCGGAATCGACGGTGAAGAACTGGTCTTCCAGGGATTAGCAGAGCAACGACGGAGTCAAGCTAGTGCTGAACTAAGCTGTGCGCTACTGTCTGCATTAGATTCTTGTTGTATGCTGCACGTCTCGGCTGAAGATAATCGTCTTCTCTGTGCTGTACATAGTTCTCGTTTTTGTGCTGTCCTGTGTGTCTTCGTGTAAATAAACGTCGTTTTTTCTTTTTCTACTGCCGCCTGCTGATTGAGCATTCTCCACACCATATCACTTCCACTACCCAAACGAACCCCAGTAAAACTTGTAACATTCATTCTTTGAAAACTAAGCAAACTGGTTTCGAAAATAATGTTTTCTTTTTTACATCAGTAGCCGAGTTTATTGATTTAAATTATGTTTACTTTTTTACTTTGTTTTTGTGCATTAATTAAAAGTGAGTATTTTTCTTCTTTAAGGAAACATTTTATTTCTTTTCTTTACCCTAAAACATCTTTTAATTTTACATTATATGTTCAAATACTTTTATTATTATATCATGCAAATAAAAAAAACTTTTTATAATAAAAGCAGATTATAAAAGTGACCCAGGTCCTTTTTTCTTCTTGAATATTCTGGAAAATATTTATTTTTGCATAAAAAAAATGAAAAGATACTAATTAAAACTTAAATTATTTTTAAATAATTTAGAAAGAAAAAAAAACGCTAGCGCAGAATCGAACCCAGGTTTCCTGAATGCTACGCCAGTGCCCTAACCACTATACTACTCGAGTGCTCATTCGGGTAACCCATTATTAGTATATAAGCTAATTTGGAAGTTTTAAGGTTGACTATTGACTACTTAATATTTTCATTAATAAACATTCTAAATGTATACTATCATTATACAAAATCTCATTCCGAACTCAATTTTAAACCTCGTGCCTTCTCCTTGTTAAAATCAGTTTTAAATATTTCGCTTCTGGTTTATAGTGCTGGCGGTAACTTTGCATCTAACTACCGCAGAAACAAAATTAAATCATTTTTGGAATTTTAAGTGTTGATTTAATACAAAATAGTAAGAAAATTCGAAATTTTTACGGAAACGGTGATTTTAGGGTATGTGCATATCGCAAGTTATTAATAAAGTTAACATTCAGACAAAAATTTTAGCTGTAAAGATAGCATTTCTTTCTTTAATAGTTTATCTTTAGAATATCCACTAGTTTCTTATTAGATCTTAATTAAAATTTATAAAAACATGCAATTACTGCTAGCACATTTATGAAATTTTACTATATAACATTTTCAATAAAGTTTCTTAGTCTTAGTTTCACGATTTCATTCACAATGATGATTTAACATCTTTTACGGTATAATACGATTTGAATATTTATGGTTAAAAAACAACATATAGGAAATAATAAGGAACTTTATTTGCCCTAAAATAAATACACATTTATTAATCGTTCAATAGTGTTTTTTTTACCATTACCAATTACCAATAGAGTTTTTTTGTAAACACTTGTATTGGCGAGAAAAAATCACGCCAAGCTTGCAGACAAGCACTTGCAACACATTCGAGATTAAAATAAAGCAACAAAATATAATGCAGTTACATCAGTTTAAATGAAGCTTAATAATAAATTAAATAAATTTAATACAATAACTAAACCAAACTATGAAATATTATTCAGTTTTAACACCAAGATCACTGAGTGATGGAGGTTACGAAATTTTAAATTGACTTAAAATAGATATAAATAGAATATGTTTATTGTAGATACCTGTGAAATGATAAATAACTATCCTTAGAAGCTTTTTCTTTGCATCCAATTGCACAGCAATAGTTAACAATCGCTTAAATAAGTTTTAAAATCCAACAGTTAAAAGCGAGAAAAAATCTGCCTTTGAAATATAAAGGGGAACGGAGAATGCGGTTACAATGAACACAAATTCTGTCCCGAAGTCACGTGATTTTATCTTGTCCTACACCAAAGTAGGGTTGCACTCCCTCTATTAGTATCTCAGCTCTCTGATTTTGCCCAAGATCCATAATTTTTTATGCGGGAAAGGTAAAAAGAGAGACGCTAACATATTAGGAAACATTTCTTGGCCGTGCATTTTTAAAACCAAAAAAAAAAAAAAATTATATGTAGTACCTCGTTTTTCCCTTGAACAGAGAGCTCCCCATTGTGGCGATTTGCAGAAGACAACCAGTTGAACGGCAGACCTACACCCTGAGGTCGACTTTTCCCCCATGCGCAACCCTTGAGTTAACACCGAATGTTTTCGGCTGGAAACCATGGAATCTCTCCACCATACTTTAACCTAATTTTCTATGTGTGTCTGTAGTAATAAGTGTTTGTGAATTTTGTAGTGTAGCTGTGTTTGTGAAGATTAAAAATAGTATATTTAAGTTCCTTAGAAAACCACAACACACCACTATAGATCGTAATTAATTCTGCTGCGAAAGTTTTTGGCCCAGTGAACTTTTACGCTCATACCTAATAAAAATTTAAATAAAAACAATATTCGCTCAATAAAAGGCCAAATAAACGTATTTCTATTAGGTATCTATCTGGACGTAAGGATCATTTGGCGAAAAACTTTCGCAACAGAATTAACCTATACTTATAATAAAGCTCAATGTGTGTGTGTGTGTGTGTGTTGGCGCTCTACAGATGAGACCATTCAACCTACAGCTACCAAATTTGGTAAGTGTATACCTTGGAGGCCGGGAATGTGCACCTGGGGGTTATTTTTTCGAATTTTTAACTAGAATTTTATTTATTTAAAAATTAAGCGAAATTTTGACGTGTTTCTGCTATAACTGCCGAAAATATTACCGCACAAAAAAGATTTTTACATGAAGTTAAAGATAAAAAATTTATCTTTTAAATGATACTACTGTTTTAATCTTAAAATTAAATTTCTATTTTTAATGAATTTTTAAATAAATATTTTAACTATGTTTTTCAATAATTTTTTTCGTAAAAAATGAAAATTAAAATTAAGCACGTTTCGCATTCACGGGAAAAAATAAGCTTTTTTTCAAAGTGTTGCCATCGCATTGATTAAAGCTCCAATTAAAAATAAATTAAATCTTTTTGGAAATGAAATCTGCAAAAATATAATTTTCGGCACGTGTTTGTAGGAAATGAAACAAATATAAAATATTATTTTTTCTAAAAAATAAATTCTAGAAAAATTATTTTATGATCTTTTACACTCTCTATACAGGGTGTTTATTTAGTCCCGGACCCATTTTGATGTTTAATGACTCATAAAATAATGAAGATGTAAACAATTTGGAATTTATTTGGCATTTATTGATGGAATAACTCATATATTTTCCTTTTCAGGTTTGAATATTTTTACTTTTGTAAATATCGTCTGCGCGTGTGGTTAATTTCAGATAATTTCATTTTCCAGTCTAAATATCTGTACTTTTCTAAATATCGTCTGCTTATTAATTGCATTTTTCTCTCTTTTGTTTTTGACAACTATTGAAATGTTATGTTTACTTTTGATGTGTTAGTTCTATGTAGTACTTTTGTATGTGATATTTAATTTGATCGGATATTAAGGAGAATGCATACACCACAAGAGAAAGCACAGATTTTATGGTGGTCATAGAGTTAATTTCCAATCAACTAAATCACTGACTTTTAAGAGTTAATTTCAAATCACTTAAACTGACTGATTTATGAAGATTTGAATATCACTATTCAATAAAAAAAGGATAATTTTAGATTTTTCATCGATCGTTTCAAAGAAAATACGACAATAAGCGTGCAGGTTTCTCAAGATTAATTGGCCTAAGATTATAAAAATGGTGAGTTTTTCTAAATTTTTAACATTTAAAACTTCATAAATAAGTCTTAGTTGATCGTGGAAAATAGAAACATTCATTCATTTATTTAAAATTTGGTGTGTCCAGAATATTTATCAGAATATGATACCTTACTGCATTAAATTTAGACTTCATAATTTTTGAAATATATTTATAAGCAGGAACAAAATATTATTATTGATTTCATTTCAATCCTTTTGAAAGCAAAACTAAAAACTGAATTTTATACTGAATCTCAGAAATTTTTGTTGAATTATTGTTTGAGATATTACATAAATTATGAAAAATATTTTGTAGTTCACGTAAGACTTAAATACCGAGCGATTCTGTTTGCAATACTCATATTCAATAATAATAATAATTAATAAATAACAATAAAGATGATAAATAAAATAAAGCGCTTGGTTTTATTAAAAAATATCTTAATATTAATTGCAATTTCGTCATTTACATTTTTAATTAAAGTTGAAGTTTTACCGGAAATGGCAACAAATTAGCAAAATATATATAGTAAATTGAACGAAACGATCTAAACAATATAAGTTTGGTATGACTATCAAAATTTGAAGATTAAAAATGTTTTGTTTGAGAATCCTTTAAGAGACCAGTTACTTAAAATATTTAATTGAAAATTGTAGCGAGCGGTAATACTGGCGAACCGGCTGGTCGCCAAAGGCGGCTAGTTATGAATAAAATTTTTTTACTCTAAATTTTTGCGATGCAAAAAATTTTATCGTAATGAATTGTGTTGCGAAAATTTTTGGCCAAATAATCTTTTATCCTCAGATATCTAATAAAATTTGAAATAGAAACGATATTCACGCAATAAAAAGCCAAACAAGCAAAAAATTTCGCAACAGAATTTTCTTTTTGAACATTCGCATAGGAATTTTCACTAGTATTCAAGTCCATCTATCATTGTATTTTTGACAAAAGAATTGAGTTTTATTTGATTTTTACTCTACATTAAATATCAAAGGAAACAATTCAAAAAATAGAGTAAGATTTATTTTGTAAGAAATAAGAGTAGATGGATTTAAAAAAATCATTACGTAATAGAAAATCATTTTCTTTACTGCCATCCTAAACTCATTTAATGAAAATGCTTTGCTTTTTTTTTCAGTTCAAATTCCTTTACAATGACTCTTGCAAAAATTAATGTTTTTCTCGACTAACGATTTTTAAAGTATTTTTTTGTTTATGATATGGCATCAACTTAAAAAGTTTTAAGTCTCGGAGTCATTTTAACCGAATTAAAGGAGAGAATTCTTGATGATGTCCAATCCATTTTTCATGTCCCTTTTTGATAGATGGCCATTTTTCTGGAACTGATTCTACCATAAAATTTAAGAATTCAGGAAGTTAGAATAATAGAATACTTTATCCTAATGGTCGAGGAAATATCCTGTTTGATATCTCGTCGGAATTCGATGGCATTTTATCTTCATCGCTGACAGCCATGATTTATTTTAATTCTTTCAGAACCAACTTTCTCTTACGTCCAAAAAGAGAATTTAATTTGACTTTCATTTTGATACAATAAAAAGGGACATTTTATCATTTCTGACTGTGGAAATGAAATTCAAAAACGTTGGAAGCGTTTCAGCGGCTTTTCATTTCAAGTAGCGAGAAAAGAAATCGGTTATTTTTCATGTGTTTCCGTTCCAATGAAAGAATAAAATTTAACATTTTGTATACTCAGAAAATGTGGCGTAGCGAGAGTAACAGGCGCCCGAAGTATAATATAATTTTCCTTCCCCTATCAATGTCAGTGTATTAGTCAATAGAACTGGCATCGAGATATGACATTTTTTTTTTTTTTGCCTCTTAATGATATTTCATTTCAAACCAGTGGGTGTGGTCTCCTGAAAACATTTCTCGCATACTCTCATAAAAATATATAATAAACTTGTCGTGCCAGACAACACCTTACATGGCACTGGCGTCACTAGAAACGAAATACTAACCTTTGGCGTGAATTTAGCATTTTTAGAGTCTAACGTGTTGTCCGTGGTGAGTTATTTGGCGATTAATCCCTAGCATGCACTAATAGTACCCAAAAAACGAATATGTGTTTTAGACATGTTTTTCTGAAATGTTAAAAAAAATTGTACACAAAACTGCACTCCCATATCGAATTTGATATGTTTAAGTCATTGCTTTTTAAAGTTGTCGCATTTACTTGTTTCTGAAAGTACTGACCGACAGGCGGTCAATTCCTTGTTGGATTTAGCTCAAAATATGATAGGTATCAACACTATAGACGTTAAATCTGTGGACCGAATCTTACCTATTTAGCTCTCTTCGTTTTGTATTTATCGTGTTAATTTATATTCGAACAGACAAACTTCCTCTGAACAGATTTTACTCAAAATTTGATAGAAATCCGCCAATTTAGTGTAAAGACTGTATACCAAATTTCAAACATCTAGCTCAAATCTTTTCTGAGTTATATTTATAATAGAGAGATGGACGCACATTTTCCAAAAATGTGTTTTTGAACTCTGAAACATGGAGATTTGTCAAAACCTCAAATTTGAATTTTTTGACGATTACAATGTATACTTCGTATCTGAGAAAGTAAAAATTTGGATTTCAAACAACGCCAAATTTTCAGTTAACTCACTATAAAAAGATATTGAATCTTTTACGACAATATTTCTCTAAAAGATAATTTATAAAAGGTCGGAAGAAAAAAAACGTGGCTTAACGTTAACTTATTTATAGAATAAGATCAATAAAATTTTTCCTGTATCACCAGTTATTTTCGAAAATATTTGAAATTGCAAAATATACATCTAAGAATCATTGTTATTAAATCCATCTTTTCACCTTTTCTGAAATAGAAAGACATTAAAAATAAATAAATTCATTTTCTTTTGAAAGCGAATTCTTTAAACATAAAATTCTAAAGACGAAGAATTCGAATTTACCGTTCCCATATTCATTATTTTTCTGTGGGTTATTTATTTCGAGCTCGGAAAAGATTATTAGTACAGAGATAAATAAAAAGCAAACATGAAAGATGAAATCTTTTTTGTGATAATATGATTCTTCTTTCTTAGATGATATTTTCGATATGAAATTTGTTTCTAAACACCATTTATTTCCCGTAAGAACTATTTTTATTCTTTGGAAAAATAATCCTTAAGGAAAAATTTCCTTTTGGATATGAAATTAAAATGTTGTTGAAACATGAAAATTCAATGCGTTTCAAAGACTTCAGAAATTCTAAATGAATTTCCGCGTTCTACGAAAGGATAATATTTTTATTATGTGTTTTCAGATTAAGATATGTGTAATTAATTCTCATAATTATATGTTTGCCTTATTTTTACTTTATAAATGAAATAGCTTTATTACCCTGCTTCGCTTTGTTCAGATATGAATGCATTTTTTTATCTGCCATAAATAAATTTATTAATCATATAATCTAGCAGTCTTTTGTAACCAGTTGGTTCGAAATCTTATATGAATATATAATGTTAAAAACTTATGTTAATTTTTCTCTGCTTTTTACTATTTAATTTAAACCTTTTTGTATTTTAGATGCGTTTTTATTTCACCTAATTGTTTAATGTTGTTTATAAGTACTGTTTGATTTTCTGTGGTGTTTTTTTTTCTCTTTTGCAATATTTGGTAATTTTTATTCATTTACTTTCACACTGTTAAAACTCTTGTAAAAGTTTATATTAAGCAGAGTTTTATTGTTATTCGTAAAGATGTTAGATCATATGCTCTGTTACTTCTGCCTGTGACCTCGCAAAACTTGATTCTGGTGGGTTAGTCAATAATCGGAACAATATAATAGAAATTTCTTTTAACTTAGCTTGTTTTAACCTTAGGTTAGTAATCAAGACTCAAAAGTTTACTGTATAACAATATAATCAAGTGAAAATGATTAACTAGTTGTTACATATCTCATATAAATTTCTTTTCACTATCTCATATAGTAATAGTCAAAAAATTCGAACTCGAGATTTTGACAAATATCCATGTTTAGACCTCCCCGAATGTCTGTCTGTCTTTGATTAAAATAACTCAAAAACGCTTTCTGACAGACGGATGAAATTTGTCATACGGTCTTTATACCAAATTTTAGATTTGTCAAATTTTGAGCAAAACATGATCAAATATCCGTCTGTCCAGCTGTTCGAATGCAAGTTAATACGATAACTACAAAACGAAGCTAGAGACAAAATAGCTCGTCAGGCAAAATTCTGTACATAGATTAAACATTTTTAATAGAGACGCCTAACAACTTTTGAATGAAATCCAATAAAAGGTTGACCGTCTGTCGGTCTGTACTCTCAGAAACATGTAAACGAGATAGTCCAAAAACGCAATGACTTAAATATATCAAACTTGATATGAGATTTTGCGACTCTTAAGTGTAGTTTTATGTCAAATTTTTGTTTCAGTCGGTTGAGAAGAAGAGGGCCGAAAGACAAATTAAATTTTTGGATACCATTAACGCATACCAAGGATTAATCGCCAAAATACTCACCAAGGATCACACAATAGAGTCAGTCAATATATCAGTCAGGATCACACAATAAATTCACACCAAAAGTTAACGTAACTAGTACATGCCAAAGGCGTTTACTGGGATAATATGTTTATTAGAGAGTATACGAGAAAGTTTTGGAGGGACCACTCCCGCTGGTTAATTCGTCAAATGCAGTTTGGGGAGGATAACTCAATATATTTTTTTTAACTTCCAAATAGCAAACTGGGATTTAATTCTTTCAAGACTGGAATCGACTTTTGGACAGAGAGAGAACATCATCATTACCATCATCCGACCGACAGTGAATACAAATGAAACAGATTTTCGTCGCAATGCGGGAAAGGGAAAAAGTAAAAATAATTACTTTTCTGACATTGTAATTAAAATGTCCAGATAAATTATTAAAAATTTTCGCCCTACGTAAATGAAACTACGGATCAACGATTAATTGTCATTTTAGCCAGCAAACGACAATTAATTTTCCTGGAAAAGTCGTTACAAAACTTCTCTTTCCTCGCGACCCATTTTGAAAGTAATTAAAATGCCTTCAGTAATCATCTTTGTACGCGCCACTGTGTTATTGCCCCTAATAACAGTTCTTACTTCTTATTGGCATTTATCCGAAACAAAACGCCCGTTTTCTTAAATGCAAGTATGTAATTAAACAAATCATTAGCGAACGAAAAATGGCAACTTTAAAAGATTTCCCATTCGAAATTATTGGAGTGGAGATTTTCCATTTTTATTTCTCTTATTTTTCTTCATTGGGAAATTCTTTTATGTCCAATTCTTTTACAACTTCTTTTTCGAATTTAGTTTTGTCGAATTGAAAGTATGGCTCTGATGTAATTATTTTCTCTCTAATAACAATTTTAAAAGAACTTTTTTTTAATTATTTATTTATTTAATTCTTTCTTTTTGCTTGGTTCTTGTTCCATTTTCGTAAAATAATCAACTATTCGTTTTGATTTATTTCGAGGGCAGTTTTCAAAAAGGTAATTTTTGTTTATTTCTTTTTATTTATGGATTCTCGTTTGGTGCATGTTACTCAATTCCAATAACTCGATACGTTGTTAGGTGCATCAAGAGAATATATCATTTATGTCATTTTTTATCCATAAATTAAAAATAACTCATCACCGTGGAATATTTTTAAGCAGCAAGAGTTTGGAAGATTTTTATATTCAAAAGAAAAGATAAGAGAGAATTAATTTATACCAAAATATCTTTAATGAATAGAAACTTTATTTTATTTTCTTGTTCGTCGATGAGAAAATTCTTTTAATCTTTATTCTCGCAGACTATATTTAATAACAACGTTCTTTTTTTAATAAAATTAATCTGAAAAATTATGTTCAAAGAGAAAAATACACATAAAAGAAATAACTCATTTGGAAATAGGATTACTAGTCAAAAACAAATGCTTTGGTTTCCTCGAATTCTGTTATTAGCTTTCAAGCGGTAACAATACCTCTTTTTATAAAATATATTTTATCTGAATGAATATTACAAAAAAAGTTAATTATTTTTCAGCTCACTATAAAATCCAATTTTGCTTATATTCGCTACTGTCTTAACATATTATGTTGAAATTTATTATCTAATCTAAACTTCAAAGCTTACATGTTTGTATTTTTCTTTTAATACTTTTATTAGATAATAAATAAATTAAATCATATTTATGAGCGACAAAAGCAACCCAGATAAATTTAAAATAAAATTTAGATGGGAATATTTTAAAACTAATTATGTGAAAAGTGTATTGATTTACAAGATTAAAAATATGATATGTAATATATTTTATAATCGTAATTTCATTACATAATCAAAGATTCATTAATATTGCAAAAAAATATAGTACCAAATGTTTCTTCCCTCAACGTTCTCATATACTTATATAATACTGCGCATTTTTGAGTTTAAACTCGTAAAATGAGAGAAGAAAATCGAATATGTGTTTTTAGTTCTCGTGTTTGGATTTTATTTGTATACGCTATTCTGACGTCACTACAACATTTCTAATTTCATTTAACTTTATTTTTTTAAATTACTGTATCCGTACGTACGTGAAAGTATAGAGAAAGATGCATAGTCTATTATTTGATGAATTGAACCCTAAGTTAGTTAACCTTGTGTCAATTATTTTAATTTTTATAAAACTATAAACTAAAATTTATCTATCTGGTTTATTGTGGTTTTGAATTTTTGTCAGAATAAAGAACAAAAAGGGGAATCGAAGCTACTCTTTTCGCGTAAACAAGGGAGCTAA
The DNA here is from genome assembly GCA_026543865.1 of Argiope aurantia. Classification (NCBI taxonomy): domain Eukaryota; kingdom Metazoa; phylum Arthropoda; class Arachnida; order Araneae; family Araneidae; genus Argiope; species Argiope aurantia. The sequence continues at coordinate 382,230 of JAPMOR010029352.1, forward strand.
ACATCTCCTCCCCCCTTCCCACTCTTCCAACACTAAGCATCATGTAAGTCTAACTGACATGTGCAGGTTATAAAGGTAAAAAAAATTTTTTTTAATTAAACAGGAGATAATTTCCCACCACTAATTTTCAGAAACAAATATCATGTGGAAATGCACTATTACTAAAAATTCAGATAATCTCTATCGTCTACTAATAACTAATTATGAAGTGTTTATTGGCGCACAACAATTCTAACTGCTTGGCCCTTGGCTACCGAATTTGTCATATAATTTGGAAGATAGGAAATAATCAAAAATACAATTATGAAATTTCCATTAAAATTTATTTCTGAATCAAACTAAAAAAGATACATTTGTATTTTGAGAGTGCTAATGCTGCTACTACTAAAACACAGATGAACTTAACCAAATTAATAAAAATATTAAGTTTATATAAGCAAAAAGAATAAAAAAGAAATTAAGAATCCGGCCTGAAGACCTTCTCATGGGTCACCCTCTGGCAGGGATTCAAACAAGGGATTTTTTTCTATGAGGGGTCTGACTTTCGTTCAACAATATTGACCCCCCGTGACTCGAAAATCTACAAGAAATTGAATTGAGGCCTTAGAGATAAACCAGTTTTCAAAGAAATAAAACAATATATTATAACTTTCAATTTAAGCGAAATTACAATAACATAACACAAACTATAAAAGATCACTCACACACCAAAAAAAAATCATTAAAACAAAAAGGAAAGAACATACCAATAGCAGGTAAAACTATAAAAAAGGCATCACGCCAAGCTATATTAGAGCTTTTAGCACAGAGCGTCCCTATCTGTGCTTCGTCATTCTAAGTAATAAATAATTGGAGGGCCTCAGCGCCATCTATTGAGTTAGTTACCATGTACCAGAAAGCCTATTTTTAGCTGTGCAAAAGGTTAGAAAGAACGCAAACCCTCTCTTATTAAAACTATATTGCAAAATTTTCTGGGAAATTCATTAGTAGTTAAGTTTTTAATGAGATTATTTTTTGTTTCAACATAAGAAATTTTGTTATTAGAAACCCTTTTAATCCTGCTAAATTATGAGAAAATTAAATTTTTGAAAATTTTAGAGTTTAGATTAGAATGGTAAATACTAAGTTTAATTATTTTATCGGGCTAACTTACTTCCAAACATATTAATAGACAAAAAGGATTCTCACACCGTTTTAGAATTCAAAAGTTTATCTTTACAATTATATCAATTTTGTCTTTCTACTTTGTTTCTGAACTTTGTTAATTTTTCAAAAAAAAAAAATGTTACGTACTTTTTAATAATACATTTCATTGTTGCTTTGAAATTCAAACTATTTTTCTTGTCTCATCAAATATTTAATCGCGTAATTTTCTCCCACCATTGAAAATTAAGTAAGACATATTTCTTCTTACCTGCACAACTTGCACAAACTGTAAGGAAATGTATGTTAAAATGTTTCGAAAAACAATGTATAATTAGTTATTACATTATTCCGATAATTACGGTCTTAATATTTATGTTGGCATGGAACTTGAGTCCCTTATATAGATATAATAAGCAGATACAAATATACAATAATAATACATATACATAATAACATAATATACATAATAATCAGAATATATGTAAAGCAATTAAAATAACATGGTTTTATTGTTTTTCTTATTTTGATGCCTAAAAATAGTTAAGTTAAATGTTAAGAAAATAATAAACATTAAATTTAATAGAAGAATTATAAATAAAATGAAACATTACTAACTTTGCCGGAGAAGCAGTTAGTTACTAAAAACATCTGAAGGTTATTAAAGGGAAGTTCTGGTCAGTTGTTGATTGACTTTTCTACCTCAAATAAAAGAATGCGTTTGTCGAGATGGTGAAAAGTTTGAAACTGAGAGAGGTTTTTGTTTTCTTCCCATTAAAAGTTTGAAATGGGGGGAAAAAATGTTTGTTACAATTATGCTGAGCTTGAACCATTTTTTTCAGCTTGCATTATTGATAATATTCTCTAATCCTGTTGAAATGAAAGAGCGAAAAGCATCCAAATCTGGCAAACTTGAATTCACAGTCATCTCCTAATTTATTAAAATAGACTCGTCTGATATCATGCACCGTCACACGCACCAACTTCGGAGAGTTAAGCTATAACAAGCAGTTACAGTAACAGTTGACACCTTTTTAATACTCTCGATTAGCGACTTTTATGTAAAAAAGCATAATAATAATTAAAACAAAATATCGATTAAAACATATGATCGAAGTAAAATATCATTAATTTAATAAAACATGCACAAAAGAATGTACTACAATCTATATAAAAATGCATATTAAGAAAAGATGTATTATAAGAATAAAAATCTTAGCATTTTTTTTCAAACTTAAAAAAAAAAACCTCACTTTCTTATCACGCAATATCAGTTCCTGGCTTAATTAATTGACTGTTTCTCGAAAGTGTTAAAAAAAGTACCGACTTGAAAAATATCTTTCAAATACATGCACAAAAAATTGACATTAAAAAAAAACAAAATGCAGAAATATGATATTTAGAAACAAAAACGTGTTAAAAACTGTAATAAAATCTGGCATCATAAGTCACGATGATTGTGACTGCTTTCCCCAGGGCGCGCCCTTAGAACTGTCATTACGTGCATAATGACAGCTAAGGGGGGGAGCCCCGTCTTGAAAAAAAAATAACAGTAAAAAATAAACAAAGAATTGATCTGTGGCTAGACGCAGATAATTCCCTCTTGTACGAAAAAGCGAGAGGAAAAAAAAGAAGGAAGGGGGAAAAAAAAAACACTCACACGAGGAAAATAAAATGTTGAATAAAAAATAAATCATACAAGAATATTCTTTTTTTTTTCTTTTTTTTTTCGTAGAATGAAGTCTTGTCTGTCAAAATATATTACTTCCAACTCCCAGATGATTAGTGGTTATTTGAAGCTGTTATACTCGAAGATTCTTTACAGTTTCATCATTTATTTAAATCATTTCCATCAATGTCATTCTCTTTATTTTTATAATTTTTATTCTTTTTCCCTCCCTTATTTTTTTAAAAAACTATACGTATAGTTCTATTTTTTTCTCTACCGATTTAAATAAAATATTAAATAAAGAAGATAAACAGCACTTCGTAAAGAGTAAATAAAATGCCGTTTTTGGATGCGAGAGATAAAACAAAATCGTTTGCTACTTCAACTTGTATCGTTTTTTTCTTTCTTTCAATAAGTTGCCGAATTTTATTTCTTTTATTGTTTGCATTCATTTTTCCCGATGTGTGCTTTTCATTCGCTCACGATAGTATGTTTTTAATACATTTCGAATTGAATGAAATACAAATATGATTCGATAATGCAAGGGCAAACGATATATTCAGAACAGAGTAACTGAACTGAAAAAAAGAAATTCTGTTATGTCCGTATTTTTGTTCCATCGCCGCAAGCATATGTGGAAAATTGAAGCAATAGAATAGAAACATTCAAGGTTTAGATATCATCGTAACTTGAACTATGCAAAAGTAATGATATGGTTTCCTCATCTTCCAATTCTTATTATCATAACAAAACAGAAATTCTATTTTCAACAGATTTTTTTTCCTAATATTATTATCGTCCTATTCTATTTTATGCTTTATTCGCTTTCATACATCTTTTTGCTTCATTTTAGAAATGGAACCTAAAGAGAAAAATGTGTTCGAAGTTGTTGAACGAATTCAATTTGGAAAGAAATCTGTAAAATGGGAGAATCTATAAATGGAAACAAAAAATTTGAAAACGATTTTGAGCACTCTTTTTAAAGAACGGTTATTTTTAAAAATATCTTTCTTTTTCAATATATTTACAAAGGCATTTTTTAAAAAAAATATTTATAAGTTTTTAGCCAATCTCATATTTGGTGTTATTTAATCTGCCTTTTAAATATTTACTGAAATGCTGGTGCTCTGATTAAATATTATTGAACCAACTTAGTCAGCAAATATTGACCTTTTTTGTAATTGACAGAACAATAATATTTGCAAAACGGTTTTTCCCTTATAAATTACCTTAAAAAAGCTGTTTCTCATTTATTAAAATTCTAGCCAACTTTGGTGACTACCTGATTCGTATTAATTTCAATTACATTCCTTATGCATACCACTTCAATTAGTCTTGCAACAAATAGTATCGTTAAGCATTAGATTGCAACAGATATAAAAGTTTGTTGTTAAAATAGCCTTACACTACATGATTATTTACATGAACTTTGATAGTGGAGTCAAGTTGTATTATAATTGCATTAAAAGCATTAATATATGGAAAATCTATCTTTAAAATGCAACTTGTCTTTCTGTTAACAATTTTTTTTTCTTTTTGAAATCTATTTTCAAAAAACGACTTGTTTTTCTATTTAATATTTTTGTATTGCTAATGTAAACTAATGCAGAATATCCCTTCATTGGCATTCAACAATAGAAGAAAAAAAAATCAAGTCATTAAAAATTTGAAAAAAAAAAAAAGGAAATGTTTTAAATTTTTGCATAAATAAAATGCATTGTCGAAAATTATATAAAATTAAAAAAAAATTTAATTCTAAAAATATTTGCATTGTTAAAATAACCCATTAAAACGACGTTTTTTCAAAATTTTAAAATGTAATTCAAATTAATTTTGTGCGCTTATATTTATGGCAGTTATCGCAGAAAAATGACAAAATCTCAGTCACAAAATCATATGCCAAATTTGATATATTCAAGTCATTGCGTTTTTGAGGTATTGTGTTTACATGCTTCTGAAGGTACAGACGGTTAGCCTCTCATTGGATCTGACTCAAAATTTCATAGCCGTCTACACTATAGATATTAAAAATGTGCAACAAATTTTTAACGATCTAGCATAACTCCCGCAGAACAATTTTTGCTCAAAATCCGATAGAAATCCGCACATTTGTTGTAAAGATACCAAATACCGTATACCAAATTTGATCCATCTAAACTCAAATCATTTTAGAGTTATTTTTGTTACTTACAGATGGACAGAGAGCCACATTTTCCAGAAATTTGTTTTTCGAACTCAGGGGGTTTAAAGCGTGAAAATTCGTCAAAATCTCTAGTTCGAATTTTTTTGACGGTTGCAATACTTTCGAGTGCTTTGTATATGAGAAAGAAAAGGAGAAAAAAAAATCTATTCACAAAAATAACAGATTTTTTTTTAAGTAATCACTTATCTTGAAGGGTTTCCGTCGATTGAAAATGAAGCCAAATAAATCGTACAAATTTTAAAAGCCATTGATGGCAAAGGAATTTCAGATATAAAAGGAGAAATTAAAGAAAGGAAGGGAGAATAAAGAATTGGAGAATTATTTTATGCCAGTATTCGACGATAAAGGAAACAATGTGCAATGAAAATTGATCCAAATGAAAAACAAATACATTTTGTGAGAGAGGCTAAAAATACTAAGCGAACCTTTAAACAATTGTGATTGACATCACCCCTAAAAAAAAACTACCAGATTTTAAAAAATATATATCAATTCACTAAGCAATAATAAAAATCTGTTCGAATAACATTTGCTTCATTTTTCAAATTTATTAATCGTAGTATTTCGATTTGTTCAAATTATTAACGAATTCGTAATTTAAACTATACCCACTACATATCTATACTTATAAAGCTCAATGTGTGTGTGTGTTGGCGCTCTACAGGCCAGGTCATTTGACCTACAACTACCAAATTTGGTACATATATACCTTAGAGGTGGGGAATGTGCACTTGGGGTCCCTTTTTTGAATTTTTAATTAGAATTTTAATTATTAATTAAAAACTAACTTTCCCGTCAAAAAATTCTTCCATTTTCCATACCGCCAAATGAGTAAGGCTTCAGTTTTTTTTCCCAACAGTAATGAGGCTAGGGTTAACATTTTTCGGCCGATTATTTCAAACGATTCTGTTTATTTTCTTAATGTTTTATGCATTTAAAATTAAACATTGTTAATTAATCGATCTTTTAGATTCATTCTGAAGTACTTTTGAATTAAAATAAAACAGAATAAAGGAAATTAAAAATTTCTAATCTGCATAGCGTTACCCCAATTGGAGTAGTAAATTCACGCATTTGCGTTACCATAACTGGCGTTGAAAATTCATGCATGCGCATTCTGTTCCGATTGTTGATAACTATTTTCAACGGATACGGACTTGATTTTGAAGGCTTAATATGTTTTCGACAGATTATTTCAAACGATTCTGTTTATTTTCTTAGTGTTTGATGCATTTAAAACTAAACATCGTTAATTAATCGATCTGTTGATGACGAATCTGAGAAAATTTTGTTGAAAACTTCTTGAGATATTATATAAATTTAGAAAAATATTCTTGAATGTCCATAAGATTTAAATACTCAGCGACACTGTTTTCAGTACACATATTTAAAAAATGCTTCGTTTCAGTAAAAAAAATATTATTATATTAATTGAAGTGTCATCATTTTCACTTTGATTAAAAACATAAATTCTACGGGAGCTAACAGATAATTAGAGAGATACATATTACGTTATGGCTGAAGCCTTTATAATATTATGAGTGAATTATATGACTTTAAAAATTTGAAGTTTTAAAATATTTTGAAGAAGAAGCTATAAAGTAGGAATTACATACAATATTTAATTATTAAAATTTTAATGATCATTAAGATTGGCGAACTGGCTGGTCGCCAAAGACAGCTAGTTTTTCATAAGAAAAAATGAATTAACTATGTCGTGAATGCAATATCTAAAAGACAACCACAGCGTTTTTGTATATGTCTTTATTTAAGCTAAATGTTTCACGGGAAATATAAAAATGACAAAAAATTTTTTTAAAAACTATAATTCATTTTTGATTGCAAATTATTATTTTCAAACAAAAGCATTTATTTAATATTATTAATTATAATTAAATAATAAATTTCAAACAAGTTTTAACATTAAAAAAATATTAGGACAAGATTTATCAAGTGGAATGGAATAGAGCAAATTTCATAAATAATTGATACACAAGTTTATTATCGATAAATATTTAATTACTCTTTGATTTATTTAGTAGTGGTTTAAATTAGTAATGGTTAACTATTAAATAAATTAAAGCAGTTTTAAACAATTGATATACCACTTATAAATAATTACGCTTCAGTTTTTAATGGCAAATTCAGTGTATACAGTTAATTTTAATAATATTTAATATTTGAAATATTAAATATTATTACAATTTAAGATATTATTAAATATATATTATTAAAAATTTACAATTAATTAAAAATTAAATTACATTATCAAAATTTAAAAAAATATTAAACATTCTAATATTTTATAATTAAAAGAATTGTTTTTATGTAATTTTTTTTATTATCTTGTTAGAACATGATGTTTTGGTTTGAGGCTTTTCAAGTCACAAAATGCAAGGATTTATCACTTTTGAGACATCAATTTTTCACCTTTGAGATTATTAGAAAATGATAAAGAAGGCTGTCACATTTGGCGACACCACTTATCGCCACCAAAAAATTACAACTTGGCGCGAATGTCAGCTAAGTACCCGATTCTCCTGTCTGGCCAATAAAGGACAGGGTCGTAAGAAATTATCGCCCGAAGAAGCACAGAGAAGAAAATGGGAATGAATGAAGGAATCGCGAAGGGAAGTATCGAAAGTTTATATATATATTTTTTAATTTTTAATTTTTCTAGCTTGTAAAAAAAAGTTTTAGGGCTCGAAAAATTTTGCAATGTAAAAAAAACTTTTTTTTTTTAAGTAGACGATTGTGCAATACAACATTCACTTGATCATTCCAAACCAATTTAAACTTAATTTTCTCGAGAAAAAAAATTCTGACTTCGAGATAAAGTTTTGGAGTTCAAATGATTTTAAGACGGGGGGAAAAATAATCACCGTTTTCTAAATATCGACGCATGCGTAATCTGTTAGTCATAATTGTTTAAAACCGGTTTAGACTTTTTTTTTTTTCGAAAAAAAAATTAAAAAATTTGGTGATATATTGGTGATTGCGAAATATGAGTCATGTGAGAGCATGATGTTTTTTCTGTCGGATTGATACCACTTGACTTAAAATAATGTTCTCAAATGATAATTTGAAATTTGCGCTAGTAGATTTCAACTTTTTTATATTACTTGAATTAAAAATTTATCATTTGCATTAAAAAAATTATTTAGAAATTAAGCTAATAAAACTTTTTAATCAACATGCTTATAGTCACCTTCAAACCAACGACCCTATATAGCTACTTCGTTGGAAAATCCCTACTACTTGTTCTATTATTAATTAGTCAAATACAAATATTACGTCTGCTCTAAAAATCTACAAACAGTGGAAGTTTTCTTCCAAAAACTTTCTTACATACTCTTTAATATATTCGTCATACATACCAATCAAAGTGCGCCTTACATGGTAATGACTTACAATAATACAAACTATTAACTTTTGGCATGAATTTAGCATTTTTACTGAATTTATCGTGTCACTCTCGGCGAGTTTTTTGACGATTAATCGCTTGCATGCCACTAATAGCATACGAAAACCGAATTTGTGTTGTAGACAGTTTTTCGCAACCGATTGAAACGAAAATCTGACACAAAACTGCACTTGCAGTCACAACATCTCATACTGAATTTGATATGTTTAAGTGATTGCGCTTCTGAATTGTCGCATTTACATGTTTCTTCAGTTGCAGATCAACAGACAGTCAACCCATAGTTAGATCTGACTCAAAATTTGAAAGATGTTTGCGCTATAGTAGGTAAATCTATAGCGCAAACCGAATTGTATCTATCTAGCTCTCTACGTTTTGTACTAACCATATTAAAGTATGTTCCAACAGACGGACTTCCTCTGAGCAGATTTGATACAAAATTTGACAGAAATATGTGTATTTGATATAGAAACCATATACCAAATTTCAAAGGTCTAACTCGAAGCATTTTTTAGTTATCTTCGTCACAGACAGACGGACATTTACCAAAATTGTGTTTTTCGAACACAGGGAGGTTTAAAATGTGACCTTCTAAATATCGAGTTCGACATTTTGGATGATTATTATATTTTCTCTACTACGTACACGAGAAAAAAAAGAATAAATAAATAAATAAAAAGCAGGAGAAAAATTAAAATAAAATTTCAAGTTATCACGTGAGAACATTATTATTTCTTAAGTCATTATTTGTCTTAATTAATTTAAGTCATTAACCAGTTTGAAACAATTACGAGACTTCTCTATCGGTCTCTATCCCTATATTATATATAATGATAATTATTTTAAACTTTCATTTTCAATTTATTCTAGCTAGCAAACAAAGTTTTGGAGCTCGACCGATTTTGAAATGAAGTAACAGTTATGATGTCATAGTTCTACCTTAAACCTTTTAAAAACGCATCTGCTGTCAAGGAAGCATACGTAATAATAAAGCTATATTGGTAGAAGCAGGTCAACCCTTTAAAAACGCATCTGCTTTCAAAGAAGCATACATAATAATAATACAATACTGGTAAAAGCAGGTAAAAAATATATATGCGATTAAAAGATGATGATGAAAATTGCCATTTAGGCTTTACTCATTGCCTGCGCGATTTCGAGCTTCAATATTCATTGCCTACTCGATTTCGAGCTTTAAAACCCACTAACCAAAACAACATCATGTTCTCACAGGATAAAAAAGTAGATGAATAAAGGCATCCCAATCGGAGGTCCGTGCGCTTAGACCACTGTCGACCTACCACCGACTTTTTTCACATCATTACAAAAATTCCTCTTTTCTTATAATTAAAACCGAACCATGCTCTACATTTTGTTACATTTTCATCATCTGCCGCTTGCTAGTTACTGGAAAATGAAAAGGAAGAATTCAAGAGCCTCATTAGTGTTGAGAAAAGCTCCACTAATGAGCTTATTAAGGAGCACTTAGTTAAAATTTTATTTACCATTGAACCAGGGTTCCCTTCTTTTTTTATGTTACTTTTTCTCCTTCCTGCCTTGATTTGTTTACTTTTAATGAGATTTATTAATTTTGGAAAAAAAATCATCTTTTTTTTCTTAATGAGCGAATGATTCAAATCAATCTTTTGTCAATGATCTCATTATCATTGCGGACTTTTGCTAGAGTAAATGGGTTATTCATTAGTTCTTGCACTGATATTTTATCCAAATTCTCGTCACGGAATTTACGAAGATTTTTTTTTTAAGCAGAGCTATTCTAAGAGATATTATTAATATATTAGATGATATGCTTGTCTAGATGGGTTGTTATCTTCTTAATAATATCTCGGATACGATTGTGACAGATTTATTAATGAAAATAGAAGTAGAAAATATCATGCATACTGCTCTCATACATCGAAAAATGCTTTAAAAATAAAAATACATTTTTATTTTTAGTTTATCTAATATATAACAATAATATATCTAATATATAATTACAATATTAAGTGGTAAACTTTTTTAATTGAATTCCTACTTATTTTCTTATATCATTTATATATATCTTATATAATATATGATCGGGTGTCACGTCAGTAATCTCAGAGCTTGGCTACCATTTGGCGACTTTGGCGACCAAATAGAAATAGAAGTTTAAAAAAATGCATTTGAACTTGAGTGGATGAATAAAAAGTATTTTATTAACAATTAGAAATTTGAACAAGATTATATATATATATATATATATAAATTAAAATGAAAATGTGTACAAATAGTAGGAATTGAAAAAAAAAAAGATTTTTTGCTGGTTCATATCTTAGGCTCTGCCGTACCGTTCTACCGATTCCGATGAAAATGTCAATCAATGTGAGTGATGCGGCAAGAAGCGAGCCAACTATTATTAACAGAAAGTCGATTGGAGATGCGCCTCATTCCACGAATTCTCATTATTCCCACCGACATGCCTTTTGATTTCAAACGACTGCAGTTCCCCATTCGACTTGCATTCTAGATAACCATCAACAGTGCTCAAGGTCAATCACTTCAAGCGTGCGGACTTAACCTAGAAAAATCCATGTTTCACACATGGCCTGTTGTATGCTGGATCCTTACGAGTTGGACAGCTATTTGTTTTTGCTGAAGACGGAAAAAGGAAAAAATATTGTCCATCCTAAAGTATTTGAAAAATAAAGTCAAAAATGAGAATGAATATTATTTATTCTTCTCCTTTATATATCATTAAATTTCAACAAATGTAGATAAGAAAATAAATATCATTCTTTCTCTCGTTCCTAATTAAACAAGACAGCCATTTTAAATTTGCAACGATATTTCCAAAATTATTTCTTCTGCTGCAGCAACGCGCCGGATACCAGCTAGTAATATCTAGAAATGAATGTTTGTTCGTATTTTATGAGCTGCCATATCACTGATCCGATCAGGATAAAAACGCTGCCAACTTATAGTTTGCACTTGCACGAAGGTTATAGACATTGTATAATTATTATATCTAATATATAAAAATGAATTTTTGTTTCTCCGTATTTTTGAACCTAGAAAATTCCTGTTTTTCACGGCCAGTTGTATATTGGAGTCGGACAGCCACGAATCGGACGATTTGTTTTGTAAGCGTTATTATCGGATTTCGCATCTGATAATACCGCATACAAAATAAATCCGCCCAGCCTTACAGATGGTATTGGAGGATTATTGTTAATACTATTATATTGAATTGAAGCGAATGCATGCGTAAGTCATGCGTAAGTCATGCGTGAATGCATGCGTGAATGCATGCGTAAGTCATTAAAGAGTCATTGGACTGCATTAAAAAGCTTTTAATTACAGCAGACTAGCATATGTGAAAGGCAGAAGCACAATAAAGGTAAATGTAGAATACTCAGACATATATACTTCAAACAAGACTGAAATACATTCAGATTGAAAACGTAATGAATATGCAATAAAAAGTGTTAATAGGAGAACCAATTAGAACTTACTGAGTACTAGCCGCCTTTGACGATTAGCCGATTCAGTGCGCTTAATGCTGTCTAAAGTTTTAGATGAAATATTTTATGTAATTTCGTCACTTAATAGCTTCCTTAGTGAAATATTTAAGTTCAAATTTTCGCCAATCATGTAACTCATACCATGATAGAAGCCTGACACGTTCTGTTCATTGTAGTCGTCATTTAAATTGAAATGGGACTTAAACTTCAATTAATGCAAAAACGCTTTTTTTAAGCTAAACATGTTTTAAAAAAACTGAATCGATCAACATTGAAGTCTTAAGTACATTGGGAAACATTTTTCATAATTTATGAAATATCTCGAAGAATTATTCAATAAAGATTTCTCTGATTCAGTTTTTAGTTTTAACTTTCAAAAAGATTTAAATGACTTAAATAATCTATTTTATCTTGGTTTGGTCTATAAATCAAAATGATAAAAATTTATTTGGATTATAAATCAATCTATATTTTAAAAAATTATCAGGTCTAAATTTTATATAGTTCCTTTGGTTCCAAAGAATCATATTCTGCGAAATATTCTTGACATTTCAACTTTTAAATAAAAATCGAATTCGCTTCCAAATCTGACCGATTTATGAAATTTTTAATATCATATTTATTACTTTATATTACGTGTACGAGAAAATGAAAACG
>JAPMOR010029352.1:394838-443840 GCA_026543865.1 Argiope aurantia
GGGGGGGGGGTAATATCCTTATTAGAGATTATGCGACAAAATATCAGGAAGCCATTCCCGCTTTTTTTTTAATGAATATAAGTTCTATTTCGTTGAAATATTAGAATAACATCCAGAACAGTGTCAGGCCATCAATTCTTTCGAAATTCCGTCCAGTCATGTCCCAGCTTGAAAATTCTTTGTTCAAAATATTTTGTAAATCAGATCAAAATCTTTAGCATAATACAATAATGTCATAACTGTATATTAATCATTTAATATAAATAAAATCAAGGTTGTAAATAAAAAAACAAAAACATTTTTTCAGTCCTATGAATACTTAAGCTCAGTTTTAAATTAAGTAAATGCGAGAATGAGAAATTACTTCGAATTATATTAATTTCAATAATAAATACAAGTAAATTCAACTTGTGTTTAAGATTCATCAAATGTAACATAATAAAAAGCGAGGAAAAAGCATGAATTGAAATAAGTAACAAAATTTTCTATTTTTAACTGTTATTGTAGGGTAGAGCGAGGTAATTAATTCCGTACAAAGCCGTTTTCAGTAATAAAACGCAAGGGAAATTATCTTAGATCACCAACCACATGGTGGCAGAGATGCGCTAGAAACCTCTCCCCTCCGATTTTTTACAGCATTATCGATCACTGAAAGAAATAGAAACTTTCCTCATAATTTTGGCCCCATAGTTTTTAAAGTAAAACTCATTTTTCAAAGCAAGAACAAATATCGAATCTCCAAATATTGTTATTTTTCATTAGAATAGGCCTTTTTTTTAAGACAATTTATTCCATTTTCCATCGATATAAGATCTGTTGAATGAAAAAATTATGAAAGGAGGTAATTCTGTATAGCTTGGAAATTCATGTGTAGTATTTCTTTGAAAAAATGCATGACGAAATGGGTATTTTGTAAGTTTTATAGATACTTCGAACTATACGCAACATATTTAAAAGGGATATTCTATAAAGGATCCATATCTTGTATAAGATATACAGTCACTCAAAAAAGTATTGGGACACTTGGCATTAATAACTACAAAGCTATTTATATAACTATTTATCACATTAAAATAAAAACAAAATGCATCAAGAAATATTTTAACACTTGGTGTACAATTTGTAAAGAAAATTTTATTGGTATTTTAAAATCATAATTTGATCTATCCTTTCAAATATAATTCAAAGGCAAATAAGAGTTAAAAAAAGTATTGGGACACATTTGAAATGAGAAATTCAACAACATATAGCACATCAATAGAATTGAATTTTCTACCTGTTTTAGACTATAATTTTAAACATAAAATTTTCAACAGATAAAATTTCTTACAGAAAAAATGGCGAGAAACAAAGATATATCGGTTGATGTGCGAAATCTTGTAATAAGTCATTGGAAAAGTGGAAAATGAGTTCGCTGTGTAGAATATATCTTAACATTGAATAAGTCTACTATTTTTAACATTATTCACAGGTTTGAGAAAGCAAATAGTATTAAAAACAAGCGAAGATCAGGGCGTCTAAGGACATTTAATGAACGTGAAAAGGTGGATTGTGAAGCAAGTTTACTTTTATCCAAAAACTAGTGCAGTAAAATTGACTCTGCACTGTAGAATTAAATTCGGAAAATCTATAAATTCTGAAACTGTTAAAAATGTTTTACGAAAATATAAATATCACGGCAGACTATCTCAAAGAAAGCCCTAGATCTGCAAAGCAAATCGACAAGCTAGGCTGGCATTTGCTACAATGTATGTAAAGTAGCCAAAAGAAATTTGGGGGAAATGTAATTTTCGTTGATGAAAGCAAATATAACATTTTCGGATCGGATGGCAAGCAAAACATTTAGCGGAAACTAAATACAGCAATGTATGTCAAAAATGTACTATCAAATATGGAGGTGGCAATCAAAAAGTCTGGGGTTGTATGGTAAGCACTGGTGTCGGGAACTTGGATTTTTTTAATGATACAATGAATGAATATGTCTATCTTGACATTCTTAAGTGAAGTGTAAAGCGAAGTGCGAGCAAGATGAGAATCTCAAGACATTTTAAACTGCACCAAGATAATGACCCGAAACCTGCTACTGATATTTGCAAGTTATGTGTCCTCTACCACTGTCCTAATATTATTAAGACTCCTGCACAAAGTCCAGACTTTAATCCTATTGAGTATGTGTAGGATTATTTGCAGCAAAAAATATAGGAACAACACATTTCTAACAAGCAGGAGTTAAGAAAACATTTGGTAAAGAGTGGGTCCAAATAGATAAATCATTTCGCAAAACATTGGTCCAATTCATGGCAAACAGATTACGAGAGGTCATAATAAGCAAGGCGACCCAACAAGATATTAAATTTGAAGCTTGCATTGTTTTTCTTATTTTATTCTAAAGTGCCCCAATATTTTTGAGCACGTTTTTTTTTACTTGATTTCTTTTATTTTCAAATCATAATCACATTATTATGAGAGTTTTGTTTGAAATATTATGATTAGTATATATCAAAAAATATTCACTTCTTTGTTTCCGTTTCATTTGTACATTTAAGTAAAATGTTATAATAAAAATCAATGAATTTTTTGTGTGTCCCAATACATTTTTGACAGACTATAGTCTAAACCAACAATCATAAACCTTGTTGCTAAGTCAAAGAAAGAGCAATTTGATAACTACTTAAAAAATTGGTGTGCAATTTATGAAAAATACAAACTATTCAAAAAAACGAATCTACAATTTAAAATGAAATCGAAAAGCAGTGATGCAAAAGCTTGTGAAAGTACTGGGGCAAAAAAAAAAAAAAAAAAAAAAAAAAAGGTGCTTTAGAATTCTTGGGGACTATAAATAATATTACAGGTTTGTGTTTTGAATGTTGCCAGAATCTTCGAAAATCGATAATGAACCTAGCTACTCAGTTTACTTTGATAGGATTCAAAGATAATTGCTTGTGAATAAATTATGCGAATTTCGACTTCGTTATCTTAAATTCGTTCAATCCCAATTAAATTTTTTCCTTTATTTTTGATAAAATATGCGAATATTAAATCTAATCAGATTAATATTTTATTTAATTGTATTAATATATGTTTTAGACATCTTAAAAAACAATGCTTTTATTCTTAATTGTACGATATTACCCGCTATAGTGGATAATATCGCACAAATATACTTTTTAGAAAAATGATTATTTTGAAAAAAAAAAAAAAAAGTAAACCGGTTGAACAAAAAGAATTGCTCTTACTTCGCACTGAAGTTTTTGAATACTGAAAATTATTCATTAAAAATCATTAATAAATTTAATATTACAGAATCTCCGTAGGTATTCTACATTCTTCCCTACTTGAAGCATAAATAAACACGAACTTTCTTACTCTTTTTTTACAAAGAAAATTTAATTAAAAAAATAGAAGTTATATACATATGTATAGCAATGATCTATAAATAAAAATAGCCTCTATTTTCAATAAACGAATAAATTCTTCCTTTTAAATTTGAAATTCCCAAATTAACTTTATGCCGTTGATTTCATCGCAAAACAAATTCATCACACTTTTTATACAAGCATCTTAAATACTTACAAAAAAAAAAAAGTAAAATCGTGCCATTTGTTTTCAAAACGGAAAAATAATAAGATGGGCATTTTCAAAAACAGATTTGCAAAAAGCGAAATGAAAACTGCACCTAACGACAATACAATAGAGAGAAAAAAAATGAAATAGAATAGAATAGAATAAAATTCCATAACAACCTTTCTAAATCGTTTGCTGCCTGTACTGAAGAATCGAATTTAGTTTCGCGTTTTCTTTAAAAACATTTCAACTCACAGAACAGAAAGAAAGTGGCAGCGCAAAAAAAAAAAAAAAAAAAAAAAAATCATTTTCAAATTAAACTTTTATGTACTGGGAGATTGATGTTTCGAAATCTCGAAAAATTGCTTCTTTTATTTATAATAATAGATGCTCTGGCTGATTCGTTTCCAGAATAATTACATTGGGAACTCGTTTCTATTTTCCATTGAAGCGAAAAAATAAATATTCCATTTCATCTTTTTATTTTATTCGTTTCTCCTTATTTGACATGCATATCAGATGACGGAGGAGAATTTTTAGTAAAAGAAAATTGTGCATAAATCCTATCTTCGTGTTTTTGAATACAACAAACAAATTTTTCCATTACTTGCCGATTGTATTTCTTCATTCGCTTGCTTTTCTAATATAGTTTGAAATTCTCATGCATTTTTCATATCCGCCTTTAACTGCTCCTGCAACAGAAAACGATTGCTTCGAGATATGATTTTCGGATTATATAATCTTATTCACTGCTGTTGGAAATTTAATAAAAAGACATGCCTCTTAGAGCGTATGAATAAAAAGCAGCTTTACAGTTTGCATTTGGATTGGATTTCTTTCTCAAGTTTCCTTTCATTTCGAAAAATAGTTTGGAAACAACTATTTTCAGTCGTGAAATACTTGGCATTTCGAATGGCAGCATTTAAATGAGAAAATATTAATGTGAATTGGCTTTGATTATTGTTTATAAAGAATAAAAATATACCAGCAAATAAATTCCTTAAAAATATAATTAAATTTTTCGAATATCTTACTTATTTTGTATTTGTGAGATTAAAACTGAAAATTGGTCTAACATACTTTAAGATCAGCAGTAATGACTATAATATTTAAATCATCATAATTTTAAAAATGAAGTAACAAAAATTAAAAAAAAAGGCTTTTAATGCCATGGTTTTAGTGGTGTATTAATAAATAAAATTTTTTATGAGGAATGCGATATCAAAACAAAACCATTAAAGCGTGAAACGCTCATAAATATACTCTAAACAAAAGGTGACTTTAATCATATCTATAATATAGTTTAATTTTCGGTGAATTCTTATATATTTTATTTCTTAGGCGTTCATTGTGACTTAATTCACTTACAGTATTGTTTTTACGATATTGCGTTTGTATGAATTTGCTTTTATTTGCATATAAACAAATCTTTCTAGTTTTTGATGCATTTATAAAAGTTGGTATTAAAAGCTTTCTTTTTTTAAAATATTTTTTTCATTTTAGTATATAATTTATTTTATAATTATTATATAAATATTATGGAATCCTATAAGCAATTTCTATTTCATCATATTATTTTGCTAAAATCCTAAAAGTAGCCAATCCAGATGGCTGACCATATAAACAATGTGAAATAGTTACAGTTACCCACCATTTATATTAAAATTATGATATTTATTGCTTACGATTGTTTTATCTAAGAACTTCTTTTAGAAATTTGTGAATCACGATTATTGAATTTTCTTTGAATTCTGAAATAATGAATTTTTGCAAATCGGTCTGTATACTTTAGGCAATAAAGTTTAAACACGCGATGCTTTCGGTATCTGAAGAATTCATCGGGCAAAAAAAATTTTTACCTTTTAAAAAAATATTTTACGCTTTTGCTAGTAGCTGGCGAGGGAATCTAGTAGCTTCGCTAGCTTATTAAAATTAAGGATTCCGAAAATAACAAGAACAGCACAAGGAAAATTAAAGTATCGTAATAGCTTCAATACTAGAGACTAATACTTTTCTTCTAAAATTTGTTGGAATAAATACACTTACTCGTTTGAACAGGTGAGTTATTTCTTCATTTGAGCAGGGAACGATTTCCATAAAAAAAAAAAACCCAGCAGAACTTTTCAGTGATTCAAGCGTTGCTTTGTAGGCACCAAATATATTTCGAAATGTAGACATGGAATTCACAAATACAATATCCTTCATAATATTTGTGAATATAATATTTGATTATCCTGATTATTATATTATTCTGATACTCAGACATCAGATTATTGAGCATACATAACTTATCGAATAATCACGTGAAATCCATGAAAAGAACAATAAATTGCCGAGAATTCTACCAGAATGTTAAGATGGAAAATTAAATTAAAGACTAACGATTCAAAAAGCTCGAGCAGGTGTTCTGTTCCGACAAAATTCGCAAACTGATGATTTTAATCAGAATAAAATAAACTAGTAATAATTGCAAAAAGTTAAATATCTATTCAAATATATAGTTAAATATCGCTTCAAAAATAACATTGAACGTTTTATTAATAGTAATAATACTTTCGATTATAAAGTGTAGTTTAAATAAATTCTTTAATGGATGTTTATTTGTTGATTCTTTTTAATTGTCATTTCTTATAAAATAGTTGCATGGGTTGTACAACTCAACAAGCGAAAAATATTATAAGCTACTCAGTATTAGAGTTACTATGAAAGTTATTCCGCTTACTTTTTTGGTTACCACATTGGCGACAAACTCGGGGGAACACAAAATTAGGATTAAACCATTACTTTATATCAAAATATAATCAATTAACTGGTAAGTTCTGAAAAAATAAAATATTATTTTTCCGTATAAAACAATTATTTGTAGAAGATTTCTGAACTTCAATACATCAAAAAGTAGAAAATAAAAATCTGTAACAAAATTGTCTTTACAAGCATAAAATAAGTTATATAAAAGTTTAGTAAAAGATTAATAAACGATTTCCTCAAAATTATGATAAAATATGCTTGCATATTTATTACTTCATCGTTGTTTATATAATCTACAGAAATTTAAATGAATTTGCATGCATCTAGCTTATATCAGAATTATATTTAAATCGAAATTATTTTAAGAATCAGTAAAAGTAAATTCTTAATATTTCAAAAACATATTTAGAAAATTCAAAATAAAAAAAACATATTTGAAGAATTTTTCCAATATTTATTATTAAATAATTGATTATTTAAAGCTCATATTACTGAACTAATGATTAAAAAAATAATTGATTAACCTCATTAAAACAACAATAAATTTTTAAGACGCATATCAAAATTTAGAAATTTTAAGAACTGTCCGAGACAAGAAATTTTTGCTATATAAACTTTTAAATATAATCGTTCTTTTTTTAATAAGAAAGGGTTGAAAAAATTTGATTTAATAGTGTCTATTAATGTAACAAATAACATAAATATACATTATTATATTTATTTAAAAAATTAAAGAAATGAGATCGAAGCAAACTTCATACCAGTACTACATTTTTTCCACACACACACAGAAACAACCCCCCCCCCCTCAGATTAATAACATAAATTGCTAAGTTTTGAAAACTAGATGATAATGTTATGTGGTGTCCAAAAAAATTAAAATATTTTACATATATTCTTTATTGAATGCTTAGTACGTAATGCATGAAATGGTTGTTGTTCACTTGCTATAACTCTCGAAACATTTCAAGCAATATATCTAATTACTTTCAGAATAATTGAGAAAGAATTATGTCTTAAATATTGAGTGGCTTTGAAATAAACTGTACTACTAAAATTGAAAGACATTTTATCAAAGCATTTTGATTTCTTCATTTAAATTATTTTCACACAAATCTAAAGTTGCAATCTTTCAACACGCAATATCTTTGCTCTAATCTTTCTCTCTGTGTGTCATATCTAATTCTATTACTTATATTCATAAAGTAACACTAAAAAAAAACAATCCTTACCTTTTGACTGCGATTCTTCGGCTTTTATTTTTTTAATGTGTTTGGTCAAATCCACTTTTCTTACTGTCAAGCAATTATGGCGGAATGACTTTGTAGAAACTGTTTAATTCTATTGATCAATTCGATTCAAATAAATTTTAATTGAACTTTTTGCCGTAATGATTTAAAGCGATGAGAACAATATTAAGATTTTTTTTTCATGTTCAAAGAAGTAATAAAGCGGAGAGTAAGATAGGATATTTGTGCCATGATGACTTATTGCCAACTTATTGACTAAGAAGTGCTGACATCGAATTCTTATGACCAGCTAGTCATACTTAATATCAGTTGAAGCTATAGAAATAAGAAGTTACGATAACTGAGGATTAACTTCTATATTATATATTTTATCCATAAAAGAGGAGTAATTAATATAATATCTAAATGGTTGCCAAAGTTTTCACGAGAGAAAAATTCTGCATCGTTTTTGTTGTTATCCATTTCACATAAAAAATACAAGGATGTTCATAATATCAACAAAAGCCAATAAACCAAACAATACCTTTTTTTAGACTCAGCAGCTTTCAAATTAAAACTAAAAATCGAAAACAGAATTTTAAAGATATTCAATCCTGTTAATAAGACTCAATTTGTTTCGAATCCTGTCAATTTCTCAGGTCCAGCCAATTCGTCATACTGATATCCGTCGCAAATCTTCCTGTAAATTCAAAGAAGTCTTTGTAACGAAGCTAAGGATTTAGATTATTAACCCTATGCAATTCTAGTTGGACAAACTGTTAACAAACAGAACGGAGCTTTGATGTGTACCCGATGCTTTAAAGCGATGCAGAATTAACTTAATTCACAATTTGTTCACTACACACGGCCATTCGCCATTCTGAAGATCGAAACCAACAAATTCACTAAATATCTATCTTTTAAAAAGAAAATGTTAGAATTTGAAGTGATTTTTGGTTAGGAAAAGAGTCAGAGTCTTTCACTTTATAAGAGGTGTCACCTATTTCGGTTAAACTTCATATTAACATATATTTTTGAGTTCAATTATATTTTGAATTCAATTGCTTAGCAACTCAGAGCAAGACGAGAATTTCATCCTGTTTCCTTAAAAACCTTTCTTTAGATTTTTGCTTTCTCGCAAATGCGAAACATACAAAGAGAATGTACTATAAAACTTCGGCAAAAAGTTTGAACTTCTTTATTGTTCTGCATCGTTGCATTAAAAAGTATTGTACTTCGTCACAAATTCCCAACCCAGGAATTTGACGAATCTCCACCTTTCAGACTTCCCGAAGTCCAAAAAACATATTTTTTTAAAATTATGTCTGTCTGTCTGTCAACAAGATAACTCAAAAACTCTTGGAGATAGACGGATGAAATATGGTATGGTATGAACTTCATACTTAATTTTTTAGTTCTTTATTAAATTAAAAAAAATCCATTCACAGAAAGTCTATCTCTTGGACTGTCTGAGTACAGGTGATTTCAACAACAACGAAACATAAAGGTGGGTTTACACTCAGCTAGTTATAAGATTCCAGTAAGTCACCCATGCGCACAAGAAAGATTGTGCACGCACTGAAAAAGTGCACAATAGCAAGTTCTTGTCTCGACGGGACAAGTATTTGCTATTGTATAGTTTCTGCGCATGCGTGGTTTTACTGGATGGTTCATATCTGGCTGAGTGTAAACCCACCTTAAAGAAAAGCAAAATTTGGTACACAGTTTTAGAATCTGAAATATGGATCTACATCAAATTTTGAAGAAAATCTGACAATGAACTGATTCCCTGTCTGTCTGTACTTTCTCATGCATGTAAATGTGATTATTCAAAAACACCTCATCTTGGATAAATGAAATTTCGTACATCGTTTAAGCATCTAAAGTGCATATTCTTATAATCAAATCTGTCGAAAATGTATCCATCTGTCGGTCTGTACTTTAATATGGTGTAAATGTGATAACTTAAAAAAGTGAAATTTAGTTAGTGATTTTGTGACAATAATTGTAATTCTTTGTCAATTTTTGGTTTCAATTGGTCTGGGAAAAAACGGCATCCATCGTACATATTCGATTTTCGGGTACTTGTGTATTAATCGCATTCCAGGAATTAATCTCCCAAGCCTCACTTCCCAAAAAATTCGTCAAAGATCGTATGGTAGAGCCATTAAAAAATTCTATTTTCATGTCAAAGATCTATATTTCGTAATTATTGTTCGCCAGTGACATGCAAGCCATTCGCGGCTTTGCCTAGTCCAGAATTTAAGGGGAAAGGGAATAATATTCTTAATAGAAAGTATTCGGGAATTTCTGAGTAGCATGTTAAACATGGACTACAAGGATAGAAATAATACCCCACCTTCACACACGAGCTTTCAAAAATTGATATAGTAATTTGATGCATCAGATTACGATTTTAATGAGGAAAGCTTTCAGAAATTATATTTTCTCTTTAAAGATATCAAAGGAGTTAATTGGATCAGCAAAATTCTATTATTGTAAATGCTTGTAATTTTTTTTATTAATTTAATTATATTAACGCCCCCACAAGTGGTAACTCGGACGGGATTGCATAGTGGGTAATGATACATTGATACCCACACGTTTTGTAGCATCATAGTTTATGACGAGAACGGCACTTGACCTGGCACACCTTCTTCAGATTTCCATTCCACACCAGCGGCGCAAATATCCGGAAGAATTTTTTCTGCAATCGAGTTTCCTGTGAATTTCTGAAAAAAAGCTTTTTAAGAACTCAGTCGTAGAAATTAATATCTTACAGCAAAAGAAAAAAAAAAAATTTTCTCGAACTATTTCCATTCATTTTCATTTTTACTTCTTCATTTGCAAAGTATTGGTTATTATTTTAGCTATAACTCATTTTCCTCGAATTGTTCATCTTCTGAATAATTATTTGGATATCAATCAATCAGTTGAGTTCGTTTGAAAGAATGGACACAAAAGTTTGGTTGAAAATGGCAGATGATCTTTCAAAGCCAAATTCTGGATTCTATTGGCAGATATCACCCGGACACTTCATGAATTAACATTGTTGATTTAAAAAAAAATCTGGGATAAGGAAATACGGTCTCTTTTCACCATTTAGATACTTTTTGGCCAGTTTTCATCCTTTCTCTATAAACAGAATAATTGACACTATTCTCTGAAGTCTTCGAACCCGTGTTGTCTTTGTGAACCCGTGAGTCTTTCCAACAACCAAATAAATTATTCAAATGTGGTTCATCACATTCACTAGTTCTCTCTGCAAGGACAGAGAAACTGATAATCACATTTTCCTTACTAAGAAATAATTTGAAAGCAAGGTAAAGAAGAACTCGGAATAGGTTCTCAATTTTTTCTAAAAAATTTTGATCAAAAAGAGAGATTAAAGGTGAAAAAAAATATTCAGTGTTTTAAAAATGTTTATAAAATATAAGATTGTTTATGAAAGTAAAAATTGTAATTTTTAACATATCAATTTCCTAATTTCTTCATTTGAGACAAAGGGCTGAATGCAAACACATCTCGAAATAGGATCGCCTTCAAGTGGTATGCAGCCTTGTGCCCCAACACAGAGTTCAATTCGTATTAAACCTCAGTTCCTAGTCATAAATTGGAAACTGCGCAGTATAGCCAAATATGGCTTTTGCGCCAATAAACCACACAAAACCATAAATTGAAAAACTCGCATGGGTTTTATGAACTACCGGCTGAAATAGAAATGAAAGTATTATTTTAAAAATCTTTTACTACATTTTAAATATACATTACATCAAAAAATATTTTATACTTTTATCTAATTGTAGGTAGGTAAATGCACAAATATACCATACTGATGTTTGTGCCAACATGTATATTGAATGCTACAAAATGTGCAGCTGAAATTTCAAAAAAAAAAAAAAAGTTTCAGTTATGCACTGTAACTGGAGAGGATTTCAAGCGCCAAAAAGAAAATTATCTGCTGGTAATTAATTATTCTGTTTTATTACTAACATATTTTTTTTGCCCAAGACTATTGGAAATCACGACCAAGCAAATGCGAGTTTTATATGTTTTGTTATTAGCATTATTGCACTCAAGATGTCTTTTCAGACTAAATGGAAGATGCTCTACAATTTTATAATTTATTCTTCCTATTGTATCATATGACATTTTGAATGCTCTCTTTGTTGTGACTTATAATTGATCTTACTTGAAGGGCGCGATAGTGCGTGATTACTTTAATATACTTAGACACAAAGTTTATGGCTATAGTTGTCGCCGCTCTCAAGTTAATGTGAAATAAGAGGACTTTACAGGACAGCATATCTACAAGATGAAGGAAAGGCGACAGAATAATTTCGCACAGAAAACGCCGAATACTCTGAAGTCGGTCTTATCTCAAATGTTTCCAGATGAGAAATTATTAGGAATATTTTACTATCAGCTTCGCACTAGTTCATTTTACTGAAATTTACCAGTCCTTTTTAGTTTTACGTTTACAAAAAAATTTAATTGAAAAGAATATTGTTTTCTTTAAAAAATTTAATTTTGTGATTTTGATTTCCATATTTTTATAGCTCCCCGAGTCCGAGAAGAAAGTTCACTTTTTTTTAAAAAAAAATTGTTTCTATCAACTATATTTGAACTAGATAACTCCAAATTATTGTTAAAAACGTTAAATTAATGAAATTTAATATGATATTTTTTAAGCAAAAATTGTAGATCAATCAAATTTCGAGATGAAAGCCATCAACAGAAAATTTGGCAATCTATTCATTAAATCAAAGCAACCAAAAACCACAATTAACTAAATAAATAAGATTCAATATGAGATTTAAACTTTAGAATTGTAGAAATGCACCAATTCGCTAATGGATTGACAGTTTATATGTCTGTCCACTCGTATGCATAAAATAACTCAAAAATAAAAGGTAGATAAATAGAATTGGTTATATGGCCTTGGCATCAAAATTGTAGCTTAGTAAGAAATTTTAGGTCCTTTCGGTCACTGGAAGGATTCCAAAAATAATAACAATCGATCAACCAAGAAGAAAAGAAATTATTTATCCTGTATTTACAGCTGGAATATACTATCTTCAATCTTTTTGCTAGCATAATCCGGGATTATTACTTACTCTTACTCTATTCTTGAACCAACTCTGATTGGCCCACATTTTCACTTACTATAAACTCCAAATTTCACCAAAACATTCTCGCATCATTTCTAATAAAGTGTCTCGGCAGAGAACGCCTTACATGATATTGCCGTGCAATAGGAAATATTAACTTTTGGAGTGAATTTATCGGGTCTTCCTTGCTGAGTTACTTGTCGATTAATTCCAAGCATGCGTTAATAGTATCAAAAAGTCGAATTTGTGCTTTAAACACATTTTTCTGAATCGATTGAAAATTCGTCACAAACATGCATTTGTAGTCACAAAATTCCACACCTAATTTGATATATTTAACTTATTGCGTTTTTGACGTATTGCGTTCAAATGCTTCTGAAGATAAGACGCTCACCCCTTGTTGAATTTGGCTCAAAATTTGATAGGTGTGTGTGGCGTTAGCTTCATAAGCATAAGTTAACAGCCAGATGTGATCACTTTTGTCTAGTGGTTATGTTACGCGGCTACGGACGCTAGCGTCGCAGGTTCGATCCTCGTTCAGGCAATTGCCACATGTGTCTAGACAATACATGTTAGATATAGGCGATAGACTACAGTACCCAATTGTATCTATCACTTTTCGTTTTGTACTTTTATTGTTGGCTTATATTCGAAGAGCCAGTCAGATTTTCTTTAAACGGATTTTTCTCAACGGTTTCAATAGAAATCTACAAATTTGGTATAAAGACCTTATGCCAAATTTCATCCATTTAGTTTAAAGCGTTTTCGATTTATTTGTGCCACAAACAGACGGACATTTTTTTAAAATTCATTTTCGACCTTGGGGAACAAATAATTTGAAGTTATCTCAGGGAATTCATAAAATTTTTTGGCTAAACTAAAATATATAGAACAATAACTAAACTAAAATTTTCTTTTTATGGCAAATATCTCCAAATACGACAGCCACCAATTAATATGGATTTTGTTGCAACGCTAAATTCTTTAGCGAATTTAACATCATTTGGGAAAAGATGCAAGAATATGCCGGGTTTATTATCAAACAGTGCAAAATCATTACAATAGCCCCAAATATCCACCATCTTGGATGACCTAAATTACAATTTAGTTTGCAATTTTGATGAGAAATCACCCCCTACCCCCCAGAAAAAAAATAATCAGCAAACGATCATTAAGTTGCGTCCGATTTGGGTGACTTTGACGAAAACGCGGCAATGTACATTTTATTTAAACATGAAAAAATGAAGGTAAAACTGAAGTATACCTTAATTTACCAATACCATTCTGCACAAATGCGTTCTAACTGCAAATTTTTGAAGTTTCATTGGTGCCAAAAATTCTGTCGATGTTGACGTAATTCAAGATTAAAATTTTACTAATTTAGTTTTGAATGCAAACAATATGGAATATGTACCCACAAAGGCTGCACTTTTCTTTTATGCTGGAAATGACGAAAGATAAGGAAATGGCGTAAACAAAGTTAAACTATTGAAAAGTGAATGAAATGCGGAACTTTTACTTGAGAGTATTGAGCTCCGAGAATTGCTACGACTAATCAAATCGTCAACGAATAATGCAGGAACGAAAAATTTGAATCATGACATCAGTGTTGTTTGAAATGTGACAGAATAAATGTATAGGATAAGAAATATGTATACATTTATAAATGCTTCAAATCCTATTTATATATTACAGACTATGCATAAACCATAAAGATACACTACTAAATTTGATTCAAAAAATTTTATTGCGTAAACAATCCCTTTAAAATATTTTTTTCAAGAGATAGCTAATGAATAGTACAATAGGGGAAAATAGCAGTGAAAACATACAATTACTTAAAGAAAACAACTAAGTAATATCTAAATCTTAAAAAGAGCTAAAATTTACTAACTGAAAGTTCGCTTAAGAGCATAAAATTTCTTTAAACTGAAGTCCACATTAACAATAAAATAAATGAAAGCAACAAAAGAGTGATGTAACATTAATTTAATGTAGCTTGAATAGCTACGTTTAATAAGAAACATTTCCCTGCTAATTCAACAATAACCAGTAAATGTGCTTAATTTACCAAAGGCAGAAACTTGATGCCATGAAATAATCAAAAGCTTTTATACTATTTAAGAATAGCAGCATTTGCTGTCTAGTAGAGAATCGTGATTTTTTTTAATTATGGATCATTTTATTAGGATATTAATTGCAATATTCGACTCGAACTAAAGCACACGGTTCGGCCGCCAAAGCTTTGACAATCTGTCGTCAAATCTAGTAATCATAACAAACTTGCAGCCATCCAAATTGGCAAGTTTTAAAACTGTCGGCACGATTTTTGCATACTTGGCGGGAAACTACCTTTTTTTAAGTCATGGCGATTTTCTAACAATTTTTACAGATAAAAATATAGCAATTGCTTGTGTTTTGAAAATCTTAATTAACATTTATCTGTATGTTTACATAAATACATATGCTGACATTCTTTTGAAAATTGCATAGATATTAACAAAACCATGTTGCAAGATAGTTATCAGAAATCTAGTTCAGTTCAAAGCAAATTCAAAGTTATATCAATTTTATAAGTTGATTTTTCACTTGAACAAATTTTAGGTTATCAAAGCTTCTGATATACATTAATAAATGTAATAAGCTACAGATACATGCAAAAATAAAAGAAAACTTAGTTGCACAATTTTATCTTTCAATACTTAAAATGCTGATTTATAATTTAGTATCTTATCACCTTTAATAAAAAAAAATCTTTTTATACAGTTATGGCATGCTTGTCAAAGAAATAAATTGAGTGAACTCTTTATATCAATAAGCTTTCAGAAAATAAAAATGAAATTTTTATTATTAAATATAAAAACTGACAAGCTGAACTAAAAAAAAAAAAATTCATGGAGCAACAAGTCAAAATGCTTTAAAATTTAGCTATTGATCACCTCCAAAAAAGTTGACAGATTATAGAATTTTAAGAAGATGATTGCAAAATCACATTACATGCACAAGTAATAACATAAAATAAAATTCCAACATATAATGAATAAAACAAAATCCTCATTAATATAAAGTGAAAAATTCACAGTATTATCAGCTGTTTACACATAAATAATGTTCCATAGTCAATGATACTTTGGAATAAAGGATAGTTATTTTTGAATTAATTTTATAAGTAGTTTTTAGGCTCCAACTACTTGTTCACAAATAAAAAAATTATCAAAAAAATTTAATAAAACAAATTTTAAATGCATGCTTTAAATAGATATTTTTACAACAAATGAACATTTTGTATTTAGTCGAACTTAAAAAGACTAACTTATCAAAATAATCCAGGGATAAAAATGTTTAAAATAAAACTGAGTTGAAAAAAGGCTCTTCTTGAATTTACATGAAACGGCTCTTCTTGAGTTTACATATATGATATTTTTCAATACCAATATAAAAGTTTCAACAAGATTGTCCCTTTAAATTAATTAAATCCAACAAACAAATAGCAAATTTATTAGTATCAATTAGTAAATGAGAAATAGGAATATAAACAAATATTTAGTAAACAATGTGTTAATGATAAGCACATGCAAATTTATAAACAGCATTTCTGCATCCCATAAAAATCAGCATACATATTTGCATCTCTAAATAAATAGCTGTCTTGATTTTCCAAATCATTTCACAAATTCAATAATCAAAAAGTTCTTTATTACTTTTAACATAAATGTTATTTTTAAATTAGAAACATTTTTAATAACATATCTGCATAATTTCATAGCAGAAACGATTTTAAATAGCAACATTAGAACAAAAGCTCTGTTAATGCTATAAATATTGAACCAGTTCTTTAAGAAAATTTTCCTCCTTTGGAGTAACAAATTCATTAAAAATTATCAAAAGATGCCTTACTCAAGAGCATGTTTTACTGCCAATTAACTTAAATTGCACAGTATCAAAAAGAAAAGAAATTACTTGTTATTTCAAAAGAAAAAAAAAAGATGATTAGCTCTCACTTTTCATAATAATTAACAGAACTGTTCATAAAAAAAAACTAATCAGCATTGTGTTTTACAAGGATCACTAAAGCATCTTGCTTTAATAGTGGTCATTATTTCTGACCTTACAACTGAAGAATCATGGTAAACAATACAAGAGGAGAAACGCCGTTCTTTATTACATTGCAAACCTGGCACAACAGTTTGGAACGTTATGTCTATTTCATGAGGTTTAAGCTCATTTATTTTAAATCGAGTAGGCAAGGAATTATGCTTGGAAACAACTGCCTGAGGTCTCATGGAATGAGTGATAGATAAATGAACATGACAGTTACTTGAATCTGACATGTTATTCAAATTGGAATCAAATGATGTGGCCCTTTTCAAGGAACTAAATGTCTGGTTTCTAGGATGGGAATTCTCGAAAGTCCATTCGATGTTACTTTGGCCAAAAGAACAACCAGGTTCTGGAAACAATGAGGACACTTCAGTGCTGCTGGTATCAGAACTATGGTTGCTGAAAGAGTGAATTGAGTTGTGCCTTAGTGTATCCTTCCCACAAAAGCTGGTAGTATGAAGTCGACAATAAGGTTCGGAATTCCTCTTGGCTGCCCTGGTGTAGAGCAGAGGAGGATAACAATCAGCTGCTTGAATGAAGTCTTCGTAAGAGGGTGGTTGATCGAAGCAACTGGAAATTCTTGAACAAACATTGGGTAAAGGACCTGAAAATATACACAAACATAAATTGCATATTAGCACATTGTACATTCACAGGGCCTGCACATTTATGAACACTCTAGAAACATGCTTGGCAAGCAATAGGATTCATATATGCACATTTTTAATTTGCATTTGGTATTGTATTTACATAAAGTATTCTAAAATGTATCTATATTTTATACATAGATTTATTATATATAAAACATAATACTTTTACTTTTACTATTATTTACATTTTAATTATTTAGTTCACAGACTTGAATAATGCTTTAGAGTGTGCTATTTAGTGAAGCATATTCTCTTTCCCAATGATGTTCGGTACGATTTGCAGCAGTATCTTGTTTTAACACATTAAGGATCGCACATGCATTTTCTCGCGTTTTGCGTCCCACCCACTA
Source organism: Argiope aurantia (assembly GCA_026543865.1). Lineage (NCBI taxonomy): Eukaryota > Metazoa > Arthropoda > Arachnida > Araneae > Araneidae > Argiope > Argiope aurantia. Next base: position 412,592 of record JAPMOR010029352.1, read on the forward strand.
TAGACAGCTCACAAGTTTTCTCGTGTTGCGTGTGCCGTCTGTTATTGCTTCATAAATAACAAAATTATGATGATATTAGAACGCACGAGTTTATTAAAATTTGTTCTGTCCCCGGCATATGCCTTATAGATTTCTTTGCAGTCCTTAATGTGTTAAATATTTGCCTCTGGTTGGTTATGCATTGATTTAGCCGAAAAAGTATGAAAACGATTTGTCTCGTGACCCGGCCACAACATTTGGCCTGCTAAAATCAGGAAATCTCGTGACCCGTAAGCAATATGTTAATATATAATTAAGAATTAAACCTTAACTAAATTACCTGCAGAGCAAGAACCAACAAATTCAATACTTATTTGACAATAAAAATACTACTAATTAATGAGAACTATTGATGTTAGTGCCAACCGACGATATATTGTCCTTTCGCAACATTTGCGAAAAATGCCAACAAAGATATAAGGTTATGTAACTCGACGGCACTTTACTTAAAAAAAATATATTAAAATAAGATTGACATTAATTTATTCTTCTATTGTTTTGTAATATGTTTCTCTTTCAGTTTTACAAATAATTATATTTTTTTATGAACTTCTTCCCAAATACTAGGTAAATTCATCAAATTGGGCCAGTATTTCTAGCAAAAGTAAAATACTTTCATTCAATATTAAAAGGGTTAACCCTTAAGAGTCATAAAATTACCTATCACACAGTAACTGTGCTTTGTTAGCCATGCAATATACAAAAATCTAATGACTGATAAGGATCAATAAGGTGAAAATTGGTTTTCCCCTATTCAGCAATGAAATAAACTGAGAATGATATCTTCAACATTTATTTTACATTTGATAACGTTTTTCATTTTTTTTTTTCATGAAATGTTTTTAAAACTGGGCATCATTTCTGTTTTTAATATTTAAAAACTTATAGGTAAAAATGTGCAGAAAATATTACTAGAGTTAGCATGTATCAATACAAAATATATATATATTTAAACAATATAAATAATAATTGCAATAATTACAGATATAATACAAATACATAACAATAATTAAAATAACAATAAGTAATAAACAATAATTAGACAGTTAAAAAAATCTCAGCATTAAATATTTTTTCTGGCTGACTTTTAAAATGCATAAATAAGATGCAAATTATATATATATATATTTAAAATGAAAATATTTAATTGGATAAAATCAATAAAAGAAAATATAGGGCTGGAAAATATTTAAAAACATGCTGCACAATATTATTTAATTATGTAAATTTTATCTAACAAAATGATTAATGAATTGAAATAAATGCAACTAAACCCTTAAGCAAACATGTATATTTAAATTTTGTTAATATACTCAGAACAATGTCTATTCCTTCCTAATTTAAACTTTTGTATAAAGATATTCGTATTTAGAAGAACAGGGATAAAATACTTTCAAATAAATAATTCCATTTAATTTAGATAAAAAAAATTTAATAACAAAGTAACAAATTAGGACTTTAACTATCTCAGACTATTGGTCTTTGATAAATTTAACACTAAAACTACCCAGACCATCATTTTGACAAATTTTCAAATTTCATGTTTAAAAATTTTAATATAATTTATGCATTGTTTTGGTACTTTATTACGACTTTTAAAGAAATATAAGAACAATTACATATTCCTATTCAGTTTCCACTCAGCCATTTTAACTTCCCTAATCAGCACGACCTATGCCTATTTATACCAAGACATTTCAAAATGACAGATTTAGCAATGTCAAATTTTATATTTTATGGATCATCTATGCAATGATAGACATCTATACATATTTAAATTCCTTTATACATCGCTTTCAGACATTTTCTGGAAAAAATTGAATTACATTTTTCATGTGAAATTATATTGATTGATCCAAAGTGTTCGGCAGCCATTACAATGGGATCAATTTTATTCCGATTACGATTAAGTTTAGAATAAAAAGCTCTAACCAGATATCTTGTAAATGCAAATACAAACTTTTTCTCGATTTTTTAAAAATAATCAATTAATTATATTAAATTTAGTTTTTGTTAAATTATTTGCATAAATAAGCCAAAAGTTACAATAAAAATCATGATAATAAAAAACTTGTCAATTTGATGGCTGTGATAAAAGTAGGTATACATTTAATATCAGTAGTTCTAGTGTTAAAACATTCCTATTAAAATATGTTACAAAATTATGCATTTACAAACCTGATAATTCTCTTGCTACTTCAGGTTGCTCTATTGTGTTGGAAGGTGAGCGAGCAGCTTTAAGATGTCTGTAGACAGCAAAAATCATAACCAAAATGAAAATCACAATTCCACAAAAGCCAATTGAAAACATAACCCAAAAAGAAGCTACAGTATTTTCAGACAATAACCTCAGTTTTGGAGTAACTGAACGAGGAGTTGTAGATAAAACTACGGAAGAAGCTATTTAAACAAGAAAAAAACAAAACAACAAAAAAAAGATTAAAGATATAGTTACAAATAAAAAAAGTTTAATTAAAAAAATATATAATTTTTCTTGCTTAAAATATTTCTTTAAATATAAAAAATTATAAAAGAATACAAATGAAAAAAATTACATAAAGAAACAAACAAAAAATTGGATATTAAAAATATCAAGTTGGAAATTTTTTATTCCTCCCCCCCCCCTTCAAATAGCTTTTATAAATATTATAAACACTTTATAAAATCGTTAGCAGTGCCATTATTTATCTCTCATTACTTTGCCTTAAAACATCATAAGCAAGAAATAACTAAACTAGTTTCTTGTATACTGTTATTAAAACATGAGATGGCGAAAGTCCTTTTAATATGAATTATTTCAGTTCAAAAGCTATAGCTGTTTTGTGCATAAATTGTGAAAAATTGCCTGCTATACGGCGATAGTTTGGCAACAGAGTACCCGCTTAAGATATACTAATTTATTGATACCTTTATAAAATTCATTTTTCTTAGAACACCTCTTACTGTGGCTTCAAGAATGAAATTGATATAACATACAAAATCCTCCTATAACTCACAGAATTATTTAACAAGTTTTGTATATTATTTAATGTTTCATTAATAATACTGGCCAACTAATTTTTCTTCATTAAATCAGTTAATATTTTATAATTTATATTGGCTTGGATAATAAAATTTTCAAATATGGATCTAACTTGCCAAAATTTACAGTAGGATTCACTATCAAAGATGTTATCATAGCTTTAAATGTCATGAACCAAAACATTCAAATTGTCTATCAAGTTATATATTCAAGATTTCTTGCAGAATCATTTGGAATCTGGTTTTCTTAGCAAGCATTTTCACAAAGGAGTGTAAATTATTTTGAAAGTATTGCTGGCTCATTCTGGCATGCAAGATGCATATCAAAATCATTACGTCAAAATGTGTAACGTAACTCTAAGCTATTCAATATTTCAGATAATTATTCTAGGATGACATCTACCTGAAGTTTGTTTCAGCTGAGTGAATCAAAAAATATACTAAATAAACAAAGACAAATAAAACATTTAACAGGACAAATAAAACATTTCATCACAACATTATACCAGGAAGTTTTTTAGCACATATATGAAAAATGAAAAAGAGAATAGTTGACATCAGTTCTGATTGGCTTTCTAAGGGATGTCATTCACAACAATAAGGCTATAACTAATGAATTAAATTTATGTAATCTTATAATGATGTTGAGTTATTATGGAAAGTATTCTAGCGAGTATAAATAATAAAATAATTATATTAAAAAAATTCAGATGAAAGATTGTTGTTGTTTCTAATGGCACTTGTCATAAACAAGCCCACTGACTTTAGAAAGATTAAATTATGCAAGATAAAATTCAACAAACTACTTACAAGTGCACTGTTGTTCATCTCTGCCATCAGGACACTGTTCAATGCCATCACATCGCAGTGCTGTCAGAAGACATCGTTCATTACAAAATACTTCATCTTTGCTACAATCTGTAAACAGGATCATTTGTATTTTACATCTGAATAATAAGTTTCTTCAGTAAGCAGCAACTTACAGTAAAATAATTAAGATCATGTAAAGCAATAACATGACATTATGCATTTTAAGATAACAGTCTCATGGAATAGATTTATATTTCGACAGGAATTGCTATGTGCCAATAAGTTAATAAGCAACAAAAATTAAGATATTTTTATAGTCTTTCAGAAATTACAAGTTATGCAAAAAGCAGCTGTCAATTGTTCAATAAACATGCAAAATTCTTGAAGTCTGTAAATTACTAGTATTGAAATATAAATTCAAATTGCGTAACTGATCTGATTAAGACAGATCCATTAAAGAAATCTGACTTTATTTTCCTTTTGTTTTTCACAAATTAAGAGTTCTTGTCAGTAGTTTAATGATTTCTCATTTCATTACCTTTTGAAATCGATATTAATTTTATTCTTGTGTATTTCTAGTTTCATAATATTATATTTATTGATAGATAAGATTATCTTATAAAATTGGAAAACTTATAACACTGGAACGCCTATAAAAACCAATATCAAGTTTTATATGATATCAAGTTTTATATGATATAAAAACAGAATGCTTCTGACCATTTTACAACAAAGACTTTCAGGGGGAAAAAAAATTGGAATAAAAGACATTTTTGGGTAAATTGGTACATGCCCTTCTTTGACTTTTTCTGTATAGCATTAGAGAATGCGAGGAAAAAAACAACATTATGATGCGAGATAAAAAGCAAGTTACTGATATACAAAATAATAAATATTAATTTATAAAAGAAAATAAGATAAATTTAAGAATCTAAAATATTTGCTAATATTTTAGATTTGTAAATTTATCTTATATTCCACTTGTTGAAAAAAGTGCAATGGCATAAAACTTACTTCCAGTTCGATATGTGCCATAGACCATCTTAAACACTGAAGCTGGATTTAAAAAACCATTGAATCGGATATAGAAGCCTGTCAATGCAGGAACAGTTATTTCCGTTGGAATCAGGTTACAGCTTCCGTTATTACAATTAATACTTTTAACAAGTTTAGATTTAGAGTTGTGACCTTCTCTAAATTCCAAAGTACTATTAGGTCCTGTAATAGAAAATATTTTTTTAAGAATGAAATATTTTACTTACTTGTTTAGAACTTTAGCATTATATTATTACATATAATTAAATTAATTATTATTTTGTCAGGTTTTGAAAACTTTCATTCAAAGTCACCTTCTTGCATATGTTAATATGACATTAACGATTGGCAAATATATTTTTTAAAAGTTGATTATTTCAAGCAAAAACTTTTTAATTAATACTCCTTTAAATATCGGTTTTATTATGCACACAATTATTCTAATACAATCTGTAAAAGCATTAAAAATTATGAAAAGTTATGATTTAAGTATTTGAAAAAACAAGTAATAGTACAAAAAACGTGTTTTATATTGAAGTATTTTAAGCTACTGAACCAGAAAAAAATGACTCACCAACATTCTCCAGAGATATATTTGATATGGATAGAAAAAAAGTTGTTTGCTCAAATGTTGCAATCTGTGGGGAGAGAAGCCACAGACAATCATAATAGTCATGATTAGCATGAATATCAATGGTCAGAACACCTCCCAATTTATCTTTTAATCCTCCACAATCTGTAATACAATCGTAGTTATTATATATATATACTTTCAAATAGATATAATTACTGTTTAAATAAGATATTACACTAACTACAGATATTTTATAACTTATAAAACCTTATAAATGTTTGTAGAATGTTACAAAAAATTATATTAATGTCTTCCAAAGTCAATTTTTAATCTTGCATTCTAAAAGACTGCAAATGGTTGCAATTGTGACAAGTATTTTAATATAAAAAGAACAACTGTATATGATTTTCTGGAAAACATTTATAATTTTTTCATGATATATAAATTTAAAAAAATACGAATTTTTGATGAAATTTTAAATTCTAATTTATGAGGCAATTATCATCCATAAATGGTTTCTATGAAAACAAACTTTTCATCTGAGTATTTTTGAAAATTTTAAAAATTCTGAAAATAGAGTATTGATTATTGTTTTGTTTAAGATACTGACCCAATTTAACTTATTAAATATTAACATTGAAAGTTTTAATAGGTAAAAGCAGCTTGAAGTAAAAGAGAAGAGATTTACTCACTAGAATAGGGTTTTCTGGCTTTTAAATCAGGATCTGAAAATAAAGGGCATTTTAAAATTTAATATATTTTAAAATTACCTCAAATTTACTTAACAAAATACAAATGTGCATAACAAATTTTTACTTTTGATTCAATTAAGGTTTGATACGACTCCACTTGGTATAAAAATTTTTAATATTATACACAATGATTTGATATTTAATAATCTATAACTGTTATTACTACTTTTCATCTAAATGTTAAATTATTTTTTAAATTTATTAATAATAGTAACTTAAATAAACTCTAGCAATGTTGAACAATTCTCAACGCTAGTAGCTAAAATAACAATTCAAAATTAGGCAAGTAATTCTCTTTACACAATGCATCTAAATTGATTAAAATTATTCTTTATGTCCTGAAGTTAATTAAACAATAAAAACTAATTCAACGGATAAAATACAAAATTATTTTATAAAATTCATAAAAGTTCCAAAGTTTGTAAATAATATTAATGTGTATTATGAAAAAGAATTAAGCTCTTTATACTTAGAAAGTAAATTGCAATCATTTGCCTTTTCTTTAACTGATTTAGCAAAGCATTATATGAATATCAAGTCATTTTTTTACTCATAAAAATGAATTTTAAACCATTCACAGGCATAATTTGATTTCAATAATTATTACAAATCCATAACTTAATTACATCAAAATAACATATTCCCAAAAGGATAGAATTAGTTCATAAATAAAAAAACAGTTATGCATTCATGTAGAAAAAATGCACACGATTCTTTCTCTTATGCAATAAAATATCACAAATCATATTTTTGATCGTCACTGATACATTTTCAGAGAAAGTTAAAACTTTTTTTTACATATAATGTCTCTTATACAGTAAACTAAATGAATTTCTTTTCCAATAATTAGATATTGAACAAAAAGATTCTAAAATCAGCAATTTCTTCAGATCTAAAGTTAAAAAAGTGAAACAGCACTTTGATTTCTCCTCACAAATAATGAAATATATTATTCTTTTTCTAATGCTCTAACATTTAAGATTTTATAATGTTTAACATTAAGATTGCAAAATATGCATAATAAAACAACAAGTATTACCTTTAATGAAAAAACAAATAGCTCTGAACCCAGGTTTCACTTGATTATTAGCTTCAAATCGCAAGTTTAATTGATGATTTTGTGATATGATAACAGGTGGTCTGACGATATCACCATTATACCTTGCAGGATGTGTTCCATTATGACCAACAATCTGTAGAAATCACAATTATAGAAAAGAAATATACAAATGAAAAAAAATAATTTTAGATTAAGATAAAACTTAATTATTTTACCTCTATAAAAGATTCACGAGCTATTTGATAGTCAATAAACATGAGCATTACATGGCCATCTGAAAAATCAGACTGTAATACATACTCTGCAATATAATCGAACTGATATAATTCTGGAAAATATGGTGTTTCTATATATTGACCAGAGCGATAACCTTCTTTTGGTACACCAGTTATGATATAAGTATTCCCTGTAAAAGATGCAGTTAGTAATCAGAAAAACAATACTTCAAAAATATACAAGAATATTTCATGTAAAAAAAAATTTAAACATTATATTATAAAATAATCAGTACCATAGTACTCATAATAAATATACAGCAAAAATATCTTTAGCTATTTGAACCAATTACTCCTAATGGACTCTGGGTCAGAATCTAAATTACCATTATTTAAGATTAGTAACAAGTCTGGGACATGTGGTCTGTATAACATTTTAAGAGAGCTCAAAATTACGGATGAAAGTATGTATGAGTGATTGTGACAGCCAATCATTAAGAAAAATTGTGATGAAAAATAAGAACACCAAAGTTGTAAAAGTTACTACTGTTAGCCCTGCGAGTAGAAGAAAGCTTCATAAGTAGGATATTTTTGGTTGGGATGCAATTCAAAAACGATTCATCAATGATTCTAATGCCTGTAACAGGAAAAAGTAGTTTATGTTAAAACCTGGATTATGAAGCATGGAAGACAACTTGGTTAGAAGAGTTTGCTTTCCCATTGCTTGTCAAGTTTACATCTGGCGGATGCTATCCCAAGTCTATAACACAGACTACTTGTTACATGGCGAGGGTTCTTTGAGGGTTGGGCAGTGGTATTATGATTTTCTGTAGGCCCCATGTCAGGGCACATTACTGCCAAGGATTATGTGAACATGTTATGTGTCATGGGGTACAAACTTTTTATCCCCCAATGATGATTTTGCCTTCTAAGACAGCAAAGCCCTTGTTTGCATAGTTTAATACCCAAAACTGGTTTTCTGAGCATGAGGATGGTTTGTCACATTTTCCCTGGCACCACAATCATCAGGCATCAATATTATTGAGCCTTTTTGGTCTACATTAGCTACTACTAACAAAATCAACATCATTATCTGAACTTAGCATCGTTTTGGAGGAAGAATGGTTCAAGATTCCCTTGATTAAAATAAAGGGCTATACACTCATTCTTCAGGAATATTTATTCTGACAAGATTACAAACAGTTTTACATAACAATGATTTTTTTTTTTTGCTTTATATTAGGCAAAGAAACATGCTTTAGGTGTTTCTATATTTTTGTATACTCCATATATTTTCAAAAAATAAAATATTAAAGTTTGAATTAGAATATTATTCTAAAAATTATTTAATTTTTTTTAATACAACTAATGCTTTAAAAAGTTGCATCATAAAAGGCAATGGACTTTCTTAACAGATTATATTACAAAGTTAATATGGTAAGAACTAGATGTTAAGTAATTCATATTTGCATTATGCTGTGCAAGGAAAAAACATTAAAAATCAAGTAAATATGTACAAATAAAAATTCAGACTTTATTAATAATCTAAAAATAAGGCAATCTTTATGAATATTTTAATTTTATATTCACCGACAGACAACAAAGTTAATATATAAGAAATCTCAAATCTCTCCTCAATTATATCTCTTATAATAATAATGACGAAAGTCAATGCAAATTGATGTTCTACAGTTTTGATTTATAAGAAACAAATTTTGCATATATGGAGGATAAAAATATACATCATGCAGAATTTTTAAAGAAATTTAAATTAAAAATGAACCAAATTTTTGATATTGTTTCAAAATAACTTCCAAAAATATTACAGAAAATTTTTTACAACATCCTAAAATTCAAAAATTACCTTTTCAATCAATATTAAATTTTTTACTATATAATTTTTCCTTTCTGTTCTTAATTTTTAAAAAATATTTTAGGTGTATTTATCAATATATTTTATTGTTAAAATGACATTTAAACTGTAAGTATAGTTGTTACTAATATTATATCCTGACTTCCCCCTCTTTTGTGATAAAAATGTAAAAATTGGCTTATTTTACCCATTTTCAGTATGCTTCAATATAAAGCATGCTTTTAATGATTTTGGTTTACATTTTGCTGTACTTGAAACTGGTGTTTAAGTTCAGAACCAAGCAATGGTAAAAAATTTTTTAATGTACATCCATTTTAAGATACTATTGCTTTTTCTGCAATGATATAATTGGATGTATAACCTGTGAAAATCTATTCCACCCCACACAAAGGTCTCGACAGCATTGGTGGGCACTACGATTCTCATATGGTTGGGTCCTAAGGGCTATCGCAAACTCCTCCTGCAAGAGGCACATAAGGGTAGCCAAACACATGCCATTTCCACACTCATCCAAGCAGCACAAACCAATCATCATGCTGGAAATTTCTCTATTTTTGAGGTGCCCACCTTCATCCTTCAGAAATAATGGCTCAACGATTTTTCAAATAATGCTTATATTTTTAAAGTCTACAAAACTTGTAATGAAAAACATTTTGCTAAAGAAACAATTGAAATTTTTAACATTAATTCTGCCAGTTGCCAAAAGTGGCTACTAATTAATAAGAATACGACAAAGAAAATTGCAAAACAATATTTAAGATTAATCTTACTTTTCACTTTGATATTTAAAGTGACTTCAAACTGCATAGATTGGCTAGAGTGAAAATCAATTGATAAATAGCCATTTTTTGATTCAAAATAAAAAGGATCTTTCTTAACTCCACAGAACTTCTCTTTGTGTCCAGGTTCTGCTATTTCAAAGTAATTGCAACTAGAGAGAAAATGAATATTCAATCAAGTAAAAAAAATTGTATAGCAATCAAATAAATAATATAAATTCAAAATTTTTATGCTGTTTTGTAAATTAAAAATTTTACATTGCAATTTATATAATAAAGTAAACTAAAGTTATATATTTAAAGAGAACTTTAAATATTTAATTAAACTATTTAACATTAATATGCAATATTAAATTAAAAACATGCAATGTAAAATACATAATTCTTGACTAGTAAGATGAAAAATTAAATAATTTTTTTTATCAATTTCCTACCAAAAAATTATAGTACAGAAAAAATTTATACAAACAAAAAATCAGTATAAAAAATACACAGTAAACTAATATGAGAATATATTCAATATTTCATATTTTTAAGATGGGGAAAGAAAATTAAAAAAGAATCAAGATTTAAATACAACAAATATTACATAAGCAAAATTGAAACTGAAAATGGAAATCAAATTCAAAAGAATTTAACAACTTGGGAGATCAAAAATTGATTTGATTATCTAATGGCTAACAAAAAGTAATAGCCAAGGATTTCATATCATGGAATTTCATATTTCTAAATTAGAGCTGGTGTTGAATTATTTGGTGCCACTAATTAGTTGACAAGGATAATGAATATCCATCAATGTCCATCTGTTTAGTCAGAACAATGAAGAATTTCATTTTGTTTAATCAAGCAGGAATTGTTGCAAGACAAGAATTTTTCCCAATGGAAAGTTTGTCAAGATTCAAATATTTTACAATAGTTAATAAAAAAATTTTATGTTTTTAAAACATTCTTGTTATGGGGAAAAAAAAATTACTAAATTTCAAAGAATATTTTTTACAACAATTAAAAGCAAATATATATACAGTGTCTCACAAAAGTGATGGGACACTTGTGCTTTACAAAAGGAAACTGTAATAAAATAAATTAAAAAACGTACAAATTTTTTGTGGGTGTGTTTCATACTTAAATTTAGTAACAATTATTACATAACATATATTTTGTCAAAATATTAATTTAATAAAAATACAATTATTTAGAATGGAGCAAAAAATAGCACACATAAGTGATGTGACACCATTAGATATGCAACAAAAATCTGAAATAAGCAATAAAAATATTTTTGGTTATTTTATTTTTACTCAAAAGCAATCGGCAATAATTTATAAAATCGTCTGCAGTATTTCTCTCCAGTTTGTTCTGGAATTTGTTTTTTAGCTCTGTGCAGCCATGAATGCTACACAAAAAGAAACTTCACATGAAATTCGAAAATTAGTTATTAATTTGCATATTGAACGTGGAAAATCTATTAGAAAAACTGCTGAAACAGTTAACTTGAGTCATTCAACAGTTTTCAATATCATTAAACGATATAAAAAGAATAATATTATTCAGGATAAAAGAAGACCTGGCCGACCATCAAAGCTATCCAATGGAATAAAGCGAATTATAGTTCGAAATATTAAAAAAAATTCAAGAAAGAGTGTTCCTAAAGTTGCTGCTGATTTACAAGCATTATATGGAATAATTGTTAATCCTGAGATTATTAGAAGGGTAATTCGATCTGCTGGATATCACGGTAGAGTAGCCAGGAAAAAATTCTTCATAAGTGAAAAGAATAGAAAACTCAGACTAGCTTTCGCAAAATCCAACATAAATAAGAATTCTGATTACTGGAATAAAGTTATATTTGCTGATGAGAGTAAATTTAATATATTTGTTTCTGACGGTAGAATCTTGGTGTGGAGAAAACCCAGGGAAGAATTTCGCAAACAGAACTTGGTGCCAACAGTAAAACATGGTGGAGGAGACGTTATGGTATGGGGGAGTATGTTGTCTGCTAGAGTTGGTAATCTTGTTTTTATTGACAGTATAATGGATCAGTACAAGTATATTGACATTTTAAAGCAAAATTTGAAATCTTCAGCATGAAAATTGAACCTTTATAACGATTTTAAATTGTACCAGGACAATGACCCCAAGCACACTGCTTTGAATATTAGACTTTGGCTGCTGTATAACTGTCCTGAAATAATGAAAACACCACCACAATCTCCAGACTTAAATCCCATAGAGAATATTTGGCAAGAATTGGAATCAAGAATTTGCAAACACACCATTTCTTCAAAACAACAATTAAAATCTGTGCTTCAAGAAGAATGGGGTAAAATCACTCCATAAATCAGAAAAAAAAAAAAAAATTAGTCAAATGCATCCCAAGAAGATTAAATCATGTTTTAAAAGCAACAAAATATTAAAACCTTTTAAAAAGTGAAATGTTTGGATAAATATTTGATGGAAAAGTAAGTGTCCCATCACTTATGTGAGCCAAATACATAAACAATTGTATTTTTATTAAATTAATATTTTAATATTTTGACAAAATATATGTTATGTAATAATTATTACTAACTTTAAATATGAAACACCCAAAAAATTTTTGTACATGTTTATTAATTTATTTTATTACAGTTTCCATTTGTAAAGCATAAGTGTCCCATCACTAATGAATTGGCACATTTTAAGACAGCTTAGTCTATTTTTCGAAATTATATACACAATAAATAAAATTCTTACTGGCATTTATCAGAACAGCTTGGAATTGACATGTTAGATATAACAATTGAAAAATGTGAGGCTCCATTACTAGTTTTAAATTCTTTGAGACACCTTCGTTTAGATTTATGGTACCATTTATTGATCTGTCCAGTTGAATTATTGGATGTTAGTTTCAGTTGATGATTTACTTCTGGCTCCAAGTTATATATATACCTATTGCTTGAACAAAGAGCTGAAAAATGGAGAAAAATCTAAATTAAATATGAAGAAAATTTCGAAAAATAAGTTAAAAAAATTTTTAAGAAGAAATTTTATTTAGAAAGGACTTATAACAAATAGCCCAATTTAAATTTAAAAAAAATACTTAAAATGAAATTTCTTTAAGGAATGGTTTTTATTTGAAAAATAATTTATAAAATGAACTAGTCTCCATTTTTTTTTTAATTAAGTTGAGATTTTTAACTATAAATTAAATTTCAGTACACTTATCCAGTGTATATATTGATCTGAAAAATAATTTAAGACAAAGCTTGTTATTAATTAGATAAACTATTTTTATATATTTGACAAAATTTATTTTTAGCGATTGCATATTTTAGCAAAATGTATCAATACTCAATATAAGATATATATAAAATTGAAATATATAAAAAGCTTGAATTTTAAAACAAAATTTCCCATATTAAATTAAAGCAATAATACAGAAAAAAAAAATTCTGCAATGGAAACTTTTGATAAGAACTAAGATTATTTAAAAGAAATTACCAGTTTAATATAACTTTTTTTTTCAACATAGAAATAAAAATTTTCAGTGAAAAAAGAAAATTATTCAGAAATTGAGTTAATTAGATGAATGGCAAAATTTTCTTTATTCTACTTTCAAAAAAATAGTAAGTAAGTAATAATAATGAATAAGTAATATAAAATGAAGAAATAATAAAAAGAAGTAATAATAGGAAGTAATAATAAGAAGTAATAATAAGTAAGAAGTAATAATAAAAATGAATAATATAAAAAAGTTATGTTTACCTTGGATTGTCTGAGAACTTTCACCAACAAAAGAACAATTTATTATGGTAACAAAAAGAAGAAATACACATATAATGCCTATAAAAAAATCCCATAGTTAAAATTATAATATATATAAACACACACACTTTTAGATTAGCAATGCTGAATAGCTTTTTTTTAAAAAAAATGAAATATCAATAAGAAAATACTTAAAACACTAAATGTATAACAATTTTTAACAAAGACAATTTTTCTTCATAAATGTAATATGAAAATTTGTGCACCAATTTCAAAAAAAGAATTACATTTGTATTTTATGAAGCCATTTACACAACATTTTCCTCCATGAGCACAGTTCATATATAAATGCCATTTAATGAATTAAAAATAAAATGTAAGTGCATTTATGCATTTAGAAAAATTTTCAGTCAAATATTTTCTTTTTGTAATTAATATAGAAAAATTGATAAGAAGGCATTCTTCTGCCTAAAAATTCCTCGATGAATTCATCCATAGTTTAACTTCTTATTCTTTGAAGCATTTACAAATTTTAAAATGCGAGTAAAATTATAGGTAGCTTTTTGATTATAGTACTATTATCTCAGTTTCTTTTTTAAAATCTACCTTGGAAAAAGATTTAAAATAATAAATTAGACCTATTTAGAACCTATCTTTATTCACACAGGAAATAAAAAGGAAAAGATTTTTTTTTTTAATTCACAGTCAAAGGATCAATTACCAACAAAATGTTTTGTGCAGTATTTATTATGAATAACAAGCCCCATTTTATTTAACTCTTATATACTCTCACTCTTATTCTATGGCTTGGATGCGTCTCAACGGAACTCCTATTTAATGTTATTTTATAGCATTCCATGGCAGTAGATGACCAGGAACAAATTGAGAAAAAGATTTTGTAAAGATCTTTATATGCCATGGCAGGATATGCACAGACTATTTAACACAAATATATAAGGCCATAGCAGTTATTAAGACACATTATATATAAATATATAATGATTTTGAAATTTAAGGAAATTTTTTTCACAGAAACTGAAAGAAAACATCGATGTGACTAATATCACTCGCAACAACTTGCATTACAAATTTGAAAATTAATTAAAAAAAATATTAAAATTGTTAGTTTCTATAAAATAATCAACATTACAAATAAAATTTCTAATAACTGCAAAAGAAGTTGTATTAATTATAAATTTCAATAATTAAAGACTAAAAAAACGGCTTCATAGCAAAACATTACACACACACCCACAAAAATTTCAATACTTGAGGACTTTAAAAAAAACAGCTTCATAGAAAACATTACACAAAAACAAAGCGAAAAATGTTGATTAATTAAAAAATTTCACACACGTTGTTTGATATATTATAATTTTTTTTTTTTTAGTTTTGTATTAAAAACAAATGTTAAAACTAAAGTTAATACAAATGAATTTAAAAAATGTGACAATCCAATTCTTTATAATGACATATTTTAATGAAATATAAGATTCCATGAACCATATGTTCAATGAATATAAATATAAATAATCACATAATGCTTAACATTTATTTAAAAATGAATGATGTGTAACTTACCAAGATATATAAATAATCTTACCTTCATCCTGTACAACCATGCATTTCATCATACGAATAAACAAAATCTGAGAAATAAAAATTATATTTTAAAACAAATACAGATAAATGCAATATTAAAGCATATTAAATACAAAATTTCATAAAATCATAAAAGCAAATTATATATTACAAGAGTACTTTAAAAAAACAAATTTATATTATATATATATATTAAAACATGGTTTGTTTACAATGAAAAAAGTATAATTACTAAAGACAATTACCAATATATAAAAATATACAATATCAGAAAACTGATGATTTCATTTAAGTGATAAAGTAAAGATTAACTAAGCTGTGAACATATAATAAATATATGCTTTATTTTAAATTTATCTATTCTATGTAGAAAATAAAGGATTTTTTCTTTAACTGGCATTATTTTAGAAAAATATGTTATTAACAAATAAAACAAAATTGTAATTTCCATAATTTTTCATTTCACTAGATCTGTCTTATGTTTTTAGAATTTAAATAAATGAAAATGAATAATAGAGAAATGAGTTCATAAAAAGTTGAGATTGCATGCTGAAGTTAAAAAAGAGAGAGAGAAACAATTAGCACTTTTCATTTTAAACAGTTTAATTAAAAATTAATAATAAATTATTTAGAAACCAAAACTGTTAATTTAAATGTCATAGCTTATTTGCTTTTTCTATTTCAAAATCAAAGCAAAATTGATAAAATGAAATGGGTATAGATTTTCAAGTTAACAAGACTGCACAATTTAAAATTATATTTCCTCTAACTTTGTTACACAAATTATAACAAAATCAATTCAATTTGAAATTTTATGAAGCCGAAATTTTATTTCACTTCTTTTATAATTTATTTAAAATGTTATCCGATTTAAAACATTAGTAGGTACTCATGCTATAGCACCCAAGTTTACTGTAATGACAAGATATAAATTTTTCAACATTCAATTCTATAAAGAAATAAATCATCTATCTTTTTATAACTTAACAAATATTTATGGTCAAGTGAGATACATTTTATATTGTGCTTTTTACAAACGATCAGACTTCATACAGTATACAAAACTTGAATGCCAATCTCATAGTAAATTAAATTATTGTGATAAAAAATCATTATTCCTCTAATATAGCTGTTAATGTGCATATATAAAGAAAATCATTCATACCTCACATAACATTTATGAACTATTTATTTATCCAATCATATAAAATATAATTGTGGTTTCAATAACCTTGTTTAACCATAGCTGCTCAATCCTAAAAAATAATTATTGCTTTTGCACTTAATCTACTTAGAATTGCAGTATATTTTATAAGCTGTCTTCACAATATTATTTAAAATTCATCAGCAATATTTTTATAATATCCCAAGTTTCTAAAATTATGTTGATACCAAAGTTTTAACATTAACAAAATATTCAAGATATTTAGTAATATTTCTGTAATTTTATTCTTAGTATTAGTCTCATTTATCAAAATCTTTAATATTATAAAATAAAAATATTTATAAAAATATCGAAGATTTTTAAATAGTAATTACATTAATAATACATCTATCTTCAAGAAAGAGAAGGAGAGAAATCTTCAATTAATAAACTTCAGATCATCCTCCATTTACCCAGATTTTCTCAACAATCCTTTTAAAGCTCAATATGTAAAAAATAATGGAACAGAACACATACCATATTTTTTTTATGACAAAGCTTAATCGATAAATAAAAGTTATAATATCTATAAGTAAACAAAAATGTTACAATTTATAATATTTTTAAATAACTTCCATTATAAATTTCAATAATGAAGCACACCTGCAAGCAAGTATTCAACATTATCCGTCTTCAACTTAATGAAATAAGATTCAAATTTCTAGAAACCCATTTGAAGTAAACTACTCAGGTAATTTATCGGGAACACATTATTTTCGATTAAAGACAGTAAAAAAAAAAATACCTGAATTACGCTTCATTAAGATTCTTTTAAGCTGGCCCAACAATGTTAACTTAGCCCTACCGGTTCGATTGCAGGCAGTCTCTCTGAAAAAAACAAGATCCATTATAATTTAAATTCAAAATCTTCAACTTCAAATAATACCGCCGGATATTTTATTTATAAATAAACAACAGTTAAGAAGCTAAGCTATTGCCAATGCTGAATAATTATATATTGCCAACAAATGCAACTCTACGGAGAAATAGCTGCTTATAATTTTTACCAAAACAAACGTAAAGATTATCCTTCTTTTAAGTGATTTTTCATTAAAGAAATAATTGATTTAATAGATTTGAATACCATCGAAATAGTTCTGTTTTTTTTATCCGAGAGGTAAATTAAACGCTTTGAAAGGTATATTTTTCTTCCCTTCATCATATTTAGTTTTTGTTGTTTCTAATGGCACTTGTCATAGAGAAGCCGGCTGACGAAGTCAGCGATTTTAAGCAGAGAGAGCATCTCTTGTTTTTCAGTAGTGCCATCTAGGGCCAAGAATACGTCTTAGCTACTCACGCGTCACATATTTATCACATATTATAATTTTTAAAAAGTGCAACAAACGGACTGATATTTTTTTAGCAAACCTAAAAATTAATGCTACAGTTAATTAATTTGCTGTTACTTCATCATTGTATTTTTCCTTGATTATATAACAGATTTCTAGACTACAACCCTAGTTAAAACTTTCCTGAAAATTGAGCTTTTTTTTTTTTTGTCAGAATAAGAGCTAACAAGAAAAATTCATCACAAGTTTATCTATAGTTTATGTAAATCAATATACAAATACTATAACACAATTTTTCAGCCACATATTTATGCAAATCTATAAATAAATTTTAAAAACGTTGACAAAAACCACACCAAAAAATTGAATCTAATTTTTCTAATTAAAAATTATTACTTAAAATTTTAAAACTGAAAAACTTGCTTGGTTCTGAAAAAGTAACGAGTTCACTATCTTATTATTAAAGTACTCAAATGATTTATTAATGCAAACTTGTAAGCATAAATCGGTGAGCAATAGGTAATGTTCTTTTCAGGAAGAATTCTTTGCTTTAAACAAGTAAAACGAAGTAAAAAAAAAAAAAAAATCAAAATATTGCCATGATAATATTGATATATGTCCTGAATGGCAAGAATGCAAGTTTTATACTTTATTTTAAATTCCTATATTTTAATAGATAAAATTAATTAAATTAAATTTATAGTAAAGTAAAGATAACCTATCAAGAAAAAAAAATTAGGGAAGGTAATTGAGAAAAGTATGTAAATGTATAAGAATAACAGAATTAATCAATGAAGATTGGGATTTAAGAACTTGGGAATGTAAGGTGGAACTTTGGGCATTTCATTCTATTTCCCGGTTTTAGAATATCGAAAGTTAATATCTGCATTTACAGCTTTAATTAATATCGCATAATGTTAGAATATGTAATAAAAAGTTATCGGTTTAATAGTACAAAAAAGCTATTTGGTGGATGAAATTCGAAATATAATTGATTATACTTATGAAATAATATTGATAGATCGCAATACAAATAAAAACTGTAAAATTTCAATTTTCCAAAGAATTATTACGTTATAAATTAGAATTAGGAATAAAAAGTATTTTTTGAACTGTTATTTGAAACTGTTTAATTGTCCTTTAAAACTGGCCAAAGAAAAAAAAATGACATTTTAAAATCTACCCCAGTTTAAAATTATATTTAAAAGCACCAAATCTAATTTGAAAATGAGGGAAAGGGCGAAAAAACACAGGGCTATAACTGAATACGTTAGCAACTGCATCATCCGCTTATGACTCTTAGATTACCCCTTCTCTATTAGAGATGAGCTAACAAAAGTTTATATAAAAAAAGAATAGATGATTCGAATCAAAAGCTTGAGTCAATGCGACAAACGTATTAAACATCTGTGAATTAGTAAATGCCCACTGGGTTCGTCAGCGATCTGACAGAAGAGTAAAGTCTAAAAATTGATTGGAAATTTTATTCCTGCAATATACATATTTTAAAATGCTTCAGTTATTACATAGCATTTTATAAAATTTTAGACATTTAAAAATAAGTAGTTTGGGTTGTGTTTTTCCATACTTTATACTCAATATCTATCAGCATTTTTATATGTTGATTGGTTTGGTTTAATGGCGCAAAAGCCCTATTTGGCCATGTTGTGCCAAATTTTTATATGTTGAAGCCAGTACCAATGGAGTGGTGGTCCAAATTAGATGTCTTAGAATAAAAGAAAATTGTGTCATCCTTCTTTAGTCGAAACGACCTTGCAGTTAATTTAAATTTATAACAGAAAATATAAAATTTCTGCATGCGATATTCTAATTCCGCCAACTTTTTCAAATTTCTCGAGACAGTTATTCGAACACTTCCCTAAATTAAAAACAAAAGAATTTTTTTATTGTTTTTTAATAATTTTTATTAGTTTTGCCACAAATAATGGGGATCCATGGGGAAAAATTTGTATTTATCTCTATCGATTGTAAGGTACCAAAGAATAATGAAAATTTTAATATAATTTAAATTATTAATTATTACTCGGATTAAAACTATTTTACAGTAATTTGTGTATGTCTGACTTTAAAGGTAAAGGATTTCAATATTTAAAACCGAGTATAAAATTGTAGATTTATGAGGAAGAAAGCAAGTTTTTTTAAAGAAGAAACTAATATAATTAAAAATTTATTAACTAATGATTCATTAGAAATCTGGGTAGACAGTAAATCAAAAAATTATATATCAAAAGCTATCGGAAAAACAATAGAAAAATTAAATTCCTTCAGTTACTTATTACCTTATAATTAAAGTTTTAGTCTATTCCTTTAAATTTAGTCATTCGCTTTTTATTTGGAAGAAATAAAAGATTTCGAATAAGATTTTTTCCCCCTTCATAACTCACGATATATTTTGAATTTTCTTTATTATCCCTATCATCAAGATCATTTTAGTTCAGGTAACTTAGAATACTAGAGCACACGATTTCTCTTTCAGAAGTAAGAAAAATACCCCCCCCCCCCTCTTTGTTCCAGAAACAGCAATGGAAGTCTGAGTTCTTAGGGGCTTGATATATTATTGTGTCCCAAAAGTTTCTTGCTCATCGCGCTATGAATGGCCTTATCGAGCTGTGCTTGTGCAAACATGCAGGCTTATCTATTAGCCGTCTATTTCACTTTGTGCAAGGACCATAGACTTTCAACTGTTTCAAATCCAGGACTACATCCCAAAAGAGTTCTATTGCCGGTTTTGTGGTATTGGAAAGGCGTAATTTTCTAACGAGCTCCTTCCTCAAGGTGAAACAAATTCTACGAAATACTGTCATCAACTGGATCAATTGAAAGCCGCCATAGCAAAAAGAAAACTGCCAAAATTAATGAACCGACGAGGCATTGTTTTTCATCATGACAACGCGAGATCACATATTGCATTAGTCGTAAGAGAGAAGCTCTTACAGTTTGATTGGGATGTTTTACCGCATTCTGCATACTTTTTACATCTTGCTCCGATTATTACTTCTTTCTCTCCTTAAAAAAAAAATTCTTTTCGCAATATGCACTTTCAATCCACCAACGAAATAAAAGCGCACTTCGAAGATTATTTCTTGTTCAAAACACAACAATTTTGGAAAGAAGCATAATGAGGCTTCCCGAAAGACGGAAGAAGGTAATTGAGCTAAAGGGTTCTTATATAACAAAATAAATAATATCTTAAACAGTAAATATTGTGTATACTCATTTCACATAAGAGATAGGAAAGAAACTTATGGGACACCCTAATACTAAAAAGATCCTCCGCTTAACTGATAGCTATTAAACAAATGTATGCTAGAGCATCCCTTGAGTGTTCTTAGAAAATCTTCTCATCCTTCTAACTTATTTAGATGAGCATCTCTAACGGGCAAAGTTCACACCAGGGGTATTTAATCAATCACACTTAAAGAATGGAACAGGAATTTTTCAGTGCTATCCAGGCGTTTGTCCGAGCTCTGTAGCTTCATTGAACAGATGTTTGCGATGTTTCGGTATTGATAGATTTAAAGTTGATTTTTAATTAACTTCTTAACTGTCATTCCTAAATCGCTATTTAGATGAAACATTTGCTAATATGTTCAAAAAGTTTTGAAACCATGATAATCATTATTTATATACAACATTAACCGCATATGGTATAATTTGATTCTGTAATAGTAGTGGTAATAATGGTATGCATTAATCGTTAGTTACGTGTATGCAGTTGGAGAATTTAAACACTCGTGATAAATAGAATCTACTCCTGCATGTTGAAGGTTTGAGGTTCATGTGATGAATAGATTTAAACGCTAATCGCTCGAAAAAAACCTTCATGGTCATGAGTTTTATACTTTGGGGATCATCGCTAAATGAGAAAAATCGTCCTTTAAAGCACCTTTATTTTTTTCAGTCAGGTAAAAATTTTCACCCTCTAGACAATTTTAAGTTATTTATTAACCTGCAGAATGTGCTGCTCTCAGTACTTATGCCAAAGACAACTATCGGGAGTGGTCTGCTCAAAACTTTATCGCATACCCTGATAAACTTGTCATGTTTGAGAAGCCTTATGCGACATTGGCGTATAATAGTTACGAAATATTGACTTTCGGCATGAATTTAATATTTTTACTGAATCTCTCGCATCATCCTTGGTGAGTTATCCCTGGCATGCGGTTAATAGCATTCAAAAATAGAATTTGTATTTCAGACGCGTTTTTCTCAACCGATTGAAATGAAAATTTAACATAAAATTGCACTTGTAGTCACAAAATCCCATATAAAATTTGATATATTTAAGTAATTGCGATTTTAAATTATCACATTTACATGATTAACCGACAGACAGTGAACCCGTTGTTGGATTTGGCTCAAAATTTGACATGTCTGCACTATAGATGCTAAATCTGTGTACCTAATTTTATGCATTTAGCTCTCTTTGTTCGTTTTGTAACCATCGTGTTAATTACTATTCGAAAAGCCTGATATACAGACTTCCTCTGAACAGATTTTACACAAAATTTGATAGAAATCTGCAATTTTGGTACAAAAATCATAAGCAAAATTTCATCCGTCTAGCTCAAAGCATTTTTGAGTTATCTTTGTCACAGACTGACAAACAAGCAGACGGACATTTTCCAAAAATGAGTTTTTCGAACTCAGGGAGGTCTAAAACTTGAAGGTTCCTCAAAATCTCGAGTTCGAATTTTTTTTAACGATTAATCGTTTTTGTTATTTATGAATTCAAGACGGACTTTTTTCATAAAAAAGGGTGACTAGTAATTCTTTTCAACTTTGTGATTTGCACGAGAAACCGCATATCAATGTCAAAAAAAATTAACATTTTTCCAAAAAACCAGCTAAACAAAAAATTAAAATATTCCTATTTTATAGTTAAATAAAAAAGTATATGTAAATTTAAGTTGCAAGAAAAATTTTCAAAAGTTCGGATAAATTGAATTTATTGCATGCGTACATAAAAGCGACATTTTGAGAGACTTATTTGAATCATTTAAAATCAGAGTACATTACATACAGTAAATGTGTTTCAAGTGCATTTCTTCGTTTGTTTTATATCACCGTAAATATTTTATGATAATTTAAAGGTTAATATCACGATTCAATTATGTTTAAATAACATTATCATTCAGTACACCCAATTGATACTTCATTGCAAGTAAAGGGGTTGAACATATATTTAAATATTGTATCAATAAGGTTATAAGTGAAGATTTCGCAACAGATGAATAAAATATTACAAATAATGTAAATGAAATTAAGGTAATTACTTTATATCCTATTGGTACTACATTTCCGCTGTTTCAATGGATATTATTCATTTTTAAGAATAATATCCATTGAAATAGCCCATTATAATATTCACTGAATAAGAAAACTCAGTATTTTGCCTTTATTTTACAACTTTACAAAATATTCTATTTCAGGACTTCTATATATTTTGTAAGCAGTAAAGAAATCAAAAATATCGTATTGAATCTAAAATATTGAACTGAATTTTCAATAATCCACTACTAAGTATATGAAAAAAAAAATTGATTAACAGATCAGATGTCAATTGAAGAAAGGTGGCACAATAGATTTGCAAGTTTTTTCTAGATAATTTTTTGGTAATTCATTTAAGTAATTATATAAAATGATGAGAAAAAATTTATATCATTATTAGTTTTTATTAATTCATTTAAAGAGCACTCCATACTAAATTTTTTAAAGAATCCCTTTTGCTATTAAAGCTTATCAAAAGTCAAAGTTTTGAATACCCTTTAAGAGACTAGGATATTATTTTACACGAATATCAAAATATGCATATAGTAAATGGATAGAATTAAAATAAATTTAAATTGCATTACATAAAGTTTCAAATGAGAAATGAATCTTAAATGAAAATTTAGATCATGTATACCCAAAAGACATTTTAAAGAGGGCTAAAATTAATGAAGACAAATTTATAAATCATTTTATGTAATAAATTATAACAACTGTAAATAAATAAGAAAATTGACTTACCCTGCTTCAAAACAAAAGCAAAAAACAAAATTAAATACAATTTTTTTATAATTATTTTTAACAATTTTAAATTAGCCTCCCTCACGGTAAAGCAAACTAACCTCCATTTGCAATTCAAACATAGTAAAACACATTCTGCGCATGCGCCTTTTCTTGCCACGTAGAACCGATGCAACTCCGTAGAGGAAACTCACAAAATTCTAAGCACTTTGCGCAATATTAATTAGTTCGATGGCAGGTATATCTGGAAGAGAAAAAATAATCAATGTTAATGTAGTTCCGCAGTGTACAGTTTCTTTGCAAAAAATTGAAAACCGTGGTTAACTGTTTCCAATTTATAAATACAAACTGAAAAGCGTTATATCTTTGATTTTTTGAATAGTGATGTATACTGCAGTTATAGAGTGACTTCTTGATGTATTAAACTAATTTTGTTTTGTTCTGCAAATAGTGTTTCAAAGATGCATCTTTTAAACACTTGTTAAGTTCCGATTTCTGAAAAGTGAAGATCTATAATCGTTTTGAAATAATTTTTTTATAAATATAAGTTTAATGAAGACACTTTTAACTTCAGTTTCAATGCAATTAATATGATGTCTTATCTCATTTAAAAGCAGAATTCCGTTATCTATTTTCAAAGACCCCTAGTTCGAAATATTTTCAGTTAGTTAGCTTTTCAAATTACCAATGAGCTGACATTTTATCTTTGCACTCTTTCATGTAAGGGAGTGGCTCTCTAGTGTCGTTGACTTGATTCCATGAATCTATTTAGAAACTAAATTGCTTATATATATATTTGGGTTGAAACGTCATCTGATCGCAGCTCAAATTTACGAAGGACCCCTCCCCTCTAAAATAGTTTTAATATTGCTTCGAAATGGGATGTAAATATAATTAAGTTAATCATTAGGTCGATTCAATTAGTATGGCAGCTGCCAATATACAAGGCAAATACAAATCAAGGAATTAGATGCAAACTTTTGACTAATGATTTAAAAGCAATTTTTATGTATATGGAAACCTAATTTTGCAGATACGTGACCGAAAATAAGAAACTTTTGGAATTTTAATTCTGATTCATTTCATCCTCGAGACATAATTTAAACAAGTAAAAAAACAAAACAAAAAAAAAACAATGATAAAAAGAAGTCTGTATACATCACGATACAAGGGCGCAGTAACAAAATTTTTCTCTTTAGTGGTTTTATTACGAGATTTCGATAGCCTTATTGACATGTGTCGACTTACGAAAGGAAATATTAGGTGTATTTAGATAGAAAAAGGAATATTTTGAGACACACACACACCTATATATATATATATAATTTTCCAATTAGTTACCCTCTTAAAATAATTTCCTGATTGCTTAATATATTAGCTTCTATCTCGGTGTTGTGCAGGCTATTAGTTTTCGCAAGGAATCAAAACGCCGAGGTCGGAAAATTCCTTCTAACACTGTACAATACCGATATTCTTTCTCACGCTCTCTTTTCCATCTACTTTTTTTATTTTATTCTTTCCGCTTTTTGTATTAGGTTCGTCGTTCTGTTTTCGCCATGGCTTGGAACAAAGTAATCTTGAAAAAAGTTAAAATCTAGACTATATGCATGAAAGTGTAAAGAATAAAAATGTTAAATAAGTGTTCATCGACTGCTTCTTCCATCCAAGTTTTACACACAATCACGCACATATTTGGGACCCTAAATTTTCCGTTGATCACTAAGTTTAGTGTAAAGATCGCGTATTAAAATTCGCGCATGTAGTATGTTTTATTTCTGAGTTTTCACGTTCATATATGCATGAACCAATATATCGACAAGCATTTAACGGATCAGCGACTGTTTTCTTAGTATTTGGGTAAAGATCAAATTCTAAAATCTTTTAGTTTGCCGTGAAGATTTTGTTTTTACATTGAATATTTCGCTTTTATGCATGCAGGAATAGATCATTGAACTGTCTTGATGCAAAATTTGATTCAGATATGTTCCATTATCGAAACCGTTTGCTAAAGTTATTCTTTCTGGTTTGTTGTATTTTTGAATTATCGAAATCATATATATTTGAACGAAGAGTTTAGTTTATAGGACTATTTTACGACTGACTTCGTAATTTGAACCCCGGTCAGATGACGAGGACGACACCACACCAGCGGGAGAACATTTGATCATGACGGATTTAACGTACAACAGACCCCCTTTCACGACGGTTTTTCGGTGGAATCGGGTCAACCCTCCGGTTCCGAAGCCTAAATCTTACCACCAGGCCACCGCGGGCCTCTAGGATGAAGAGAGAGACTTCTGGCAGGCAGCTTGCATCCAAAATTCGACAAAAATCAGCGATTTTATATCTAAAGATAGCATTTTACATTTTAAAGCTAATCTTTACAGCGAGAGAAGGGTTTTGGTGCAGATTTGGGTGTCCCTTCGATTGACAACAAATTTCAGCGATGAAGCACTACTTCTGGTTTCCATAATGTTTTGTTTTCAATAACGTTACTGTTGGGTTATTACAGACCGAAAATTTTTTCCGTTACCCTTGGCGTCCAAAAAATCAAGGGGCACCCAATTGTAAACTATTACCGAGAGAAGCATCAAAAGGGATCTTTCGTTCTTTTTCGGGTTCAGGAAGTCTAAAGTGTGGAGACTCATCAAAATCTGAAAGTTCATTTTTATTTATTTATGTAACACTCTCTAATAATGATAATGAACCAAACAAGTGCCAACCCCCTCGAACTATAATACTCTCTAATAATACCAGTGTGCCAACCTCCTCGCCAATCCAAAGTACGGCAGTAGTAAGATGCTAGCTGCTAGACTGTGAGCATGTAAACCTACCGACCTCGAGACTTAATTATGTTAAGCTGTAAATTTAAGTATTGGCTAAATGTAGAATTGTTGTTGTGTAATTGTAAGTATAATGTATTGTATAATTGGTTGCTATTAAATTCTTTTTAATTGTTAGAGCTCTTACAATTTAAAAGGGCTTACACTTTTTTTTTTTTTCGTCAATGGCAGGACTTAAAAATATGCGATTTTTTATTTGTGAAAAACAAAACACACACCAATAAAAGTGTTTTCCTCTTGACTTGTAGATGACTTAAATACAAAAATCTTTAACAGAAAAAGAGATGTTATATTATCTAACACCTTCTTTTTCTGTTCTACTTTCTTCTACCTCCTTTCGAGCATATAGCGGGGAGGAATAAGTGTAAGGGAAAAAGCGGAAAACCCTCGAATGTCCGGAAAACGCGACTATCTTCGCTTCAAAATTCCACGCGGTTTGTACTTCGTAACATAAAGAAGGAAAGTGAGTATTCGTTTTGGATGCTTTCTTTACCATCAATTTGTATCCAAACTTGATATAACTTTGTATTTGATGCTGCCACTAGATGCCATAGCATATTTTATTTACCTAAATCATTATCCGACGGAGGGAGGGGGGTACCTCAGATATAGGATGAGAAGCTTTTGGCATGGTGATTGGTTCTCGACATCCGGATGGGGCACAGAAATAGTGTGAGATCGGTTACCCCCTACAGCTGATGTGACGTGCTTCCCACGAGAAGGGTTGTGCCATAGCCGGTGATGGCCCTTAGAATTCAATATTAGTTCCCACAATTGCTAAAGTGGTGGTCCGCTCATTAAATTTTTTCCGTTTGCTTCAAGGCTGGTGGGAGTAGTCAATGTGTTTTTACCTAAATCGTTGCGGTTTCCGGTTTATTTTTGCTGCTTCCAGGATAAATCGCCAAAGCATGCAAACCATCACCAACTTGGCGACTAATAACTTGATTTAATTTGAATATCGGCAGGTACACCCTGGAATGTAACTGTTTTAGTATCTTACGTATAATGGAATTTGACGATGCTGACGTAATCTGAAAATCACCTAGCAAATCCGGGAGTGGGGAGGAAAATAAAACACTTCGTTACGTTCTTGCGTTATTGCATTTATATATTCGCGATATGCAGACCAAAAAATTATCACTGTTTGATAGATTATATTCAAAATTTAATGCACATATACAAATCTGATGATAAATTTGTGTACCAAATTTCATGCATGTAGTTTTTTGCGTTTTTGACTCATCGGGTTTGCATGCATACGGACAGATTTTTCTGACGGCTCTTATCTAAGTTTTGATTTAAATTTACAAATTTGATTTTAAGACCACTTGATTTAAGACCATATATTTCGTCTTTTAAGCACAATTTGTTTCAGGCATCGCATTCGCAGACAGACAGACATAATTATAAAACTATGTTTTTCGAATCTAAAATGTGAAGATTTGTCAAAATTGCGGAGTCAAAATTTTTCGGAGATTACATTATTTTCTACGTAATTCGAATGCGAGAAAATAAAAACAAACGAAGCTTTAGTATCATTGGAAATGTTGCAATAAATAAAGGAAAACAACAAGAAAACGTACGGAATTAATTATAGAGCAGATTCTTCCGCAAAAAGTGATGTATTTTTAATGTGTCTGGAAACCAATCGTCATAGGAAAAAAAAGTGGTCTTATTCCTGAACTCACAGATAAACACAATGGAAGTGAAACTTTGTTGAAAGTAGCAGATAAATTCCTGTTACAAGATTCAGTGCATTATTTAGGTAGGATAATTTCATAACTTGCTGTTTTCAAAGATTTGATGAGTGTGGAGTAAGTTACAGCGTAAGTTAAGTTAATCATTTAGTTATAATATAAATTAATCATTTTTATATAAAATTTACTAATTTTTTTGCACTTTGATAATTTTTCATAATTTTTCGCGTTTGTTATAAATAACGATTTTTAAGTATGCATTTATTTACTTTAATTTTTATCATGTTCTGGTAAAGATGAAATTTTTTTATTGCTTTTTCACTCATTTCTCAGTGTACTAGAGCTCTGATAAGTGTTATGTTTCCGAAAATGATACAATTTTATATTTTCAGGTATTATGTATTATCTAAATAATTAATCTGAATTCATTTTGGAATTTCATAAGAGGGACAAAAACTTATACTGAAATTGATAAAAGAATATCATGAAATCCACAGCATTTATATAATGAATTTTGAAATATATTAAAGACTAGCCGCCTTTGGCGACCAGCCGGTTCGCCAGTATTACCGCTCGCTACAATTTTCAATTAAATATTTTAAGTAACTGGTCTCTTAAAGGATTCTCAAACAAAACATTTTTAATCTTCAAATTTTGATAGCCATACCAAACTTATACTGTTTAGATCGTTTCGTTCAATTTAGTATATATATTTTGCTAATTTGTTGCCATTTCCGGTAAAACTTCAACTTTAATTTTAAATGTAAATGACGAAATTGCAATTAATATTAAGATATTTTTTAATAAAACCAAGCGCTTTATTTTATTTATCATCTTTATTGTTATTTATTAATTATTATTATTATTGAATATTAGTATTGCAAACAGAATCGCTCGGTATTTAAGTCTTATGTGAACTACAAAATATTTTTCATAATTTATGTAATATCTCAAACAATAATTCAACAAAAATTTCTGAGATTCAGTATAAAATTCAGTTTTTAGTTTTGCTTTCAAAAGGATTGAAATGAAATCAATAATAATATTTTGTTCCTGCTTATAAATATATTTCAAAAATTATGAAGTCTAAATTTAATGCAGTAAGGTATCATATTCTGATAAATATTCTGGACACACCAAATTTTAAGTAAATGAATGAATGTTTCTATTTTCCACGATCAACTAAGACTTATTTATGAAGTTTTAAATGTTAAAAATTTAGAAAAACTCACCATTTTCATAATCTTAGGCCAATTAATCTTGAGAAACCTGAGCGCTGATTGGCGTATTTTCTTTGAAGCGATCGATGGAAAATCTAAAATTATCCTTTTTTTTATTGAATAGTGATATTCAAATCTTCATAAATCAGTCAGTTTAAGTGATTAGAAATTTACTCTTAAAAGTCAGTGATTTAGTTGATTGGAAATTAATTCTATGACCACCATAAAATCTATGCTTTCTCTTGTGGTGTATGCATTCTCCTTAATATCCGCTCGAATAAAACATCATATACAAAAGTACTACATAGAACAAACACATCAAAAGTAAACATAACATTTCAATAGTTGCCAAAAACAAAAGAGAGAAAAATGCAATTAATAAGCAGACGATATTTAGAAAAGTACAGATATTTAGACTGGAAAATAAAGTTATCTGAAATTAAAAACACGCGCAGACGATATTTACAAAAGTAAAAATATTCAAAACTGAAAAGGAAAATATATGAGTTATTCCATCAATAAATGCCATAAGTTTGTTTACATCTTCATTATTTTATGAGTCATTAAATATAAAAATGGATCCGGGACTGAATAAACACCCTGTATAGAGAGTGTAAAAAATCATAAAATAATTTTTCTTGAATTTATTTTTTAGAAAAAATAATATTTCATATTTGTTTCATTTCTTACAGACACTTGCCGAAAATTATATTTTTGCAGATTTCATTTCCAAAAAGATTTAATTTATTTTCAGTTAGAGCTTTAATCAATGTGATGGCAACACTTTGAAAAAAGCTTATTTTTTCCCATGAATGCGAAACGTGCTTAATCTTAATTTTTATTTTTGACGAAAAAAATTATTGAAAAACATAGTTAAAATATTTGTTTAAAAATTCATTAAAAATAGAAATTTAATTTTAAGATTAAAACAGTAGTATCATTTAAAAGATAAATTTTTTATCTTTAACTTCATGTAAAAATCTTTTTTGTGCGGTAATATTTTCGGCAGTTATAGCAGAAACACGTCAAAACTTCGCTTGATTTTTAAATAAATAAAATTCTAATTAAAAATTCGAAAAAATAACCCCCAGGTGCACATTCCCGGCCTCCAAGGTATACACGTGCCAAATTTGGTAGCTGTAGGTTGAATGGTCTGGCCTGTAGAGCGCCAACACACACACACACACACACACACACACACACACACACATTGAGCTTTGCTATAAGTATAGATATAGATTAACAATATAAAATAATAAAATTCAAGGAGTTTTTACAAATATTTTTTTTATCAGTGCATAGTAGAAAATAAATTATTATCAAAGATTAAATAGGCAAGATTTGAAAAAAAGTATGAGCCTCTAAAAACAACTTTATAAAGAAATTAACTCATATTATTCACCATAAGAAGTACTATATTATAAATGTGCACTATATTATAATGTAATAATGTAGAGTA